>UZAF01016103.1:74904-100110 GCA_900617895.1 Haemonchus placei | reverse complement strand
CGCCAGCACTTTCTGCCATTTCTGGAGATTGTCCTGAAGTTCTTCCTTGCTCTCCGCTATCAGATCGATGTCATCAGCGTAGAGGATGGTCTTCAGTGGTCCATCCACAAGTTCTTCTGTGATGACGTCCATCGTGAGCAGGAAGAGGAACGGGCTCAGAGCGGATCCCTGGTGTACCCCAACAGTGACATCTATTGCTCCCGTTTGGCCGTGCGCAGTGCGTATTGTTGTAGTGGAGCCATCGTACATATCCTTGACCAAGGAGATGAGGTGTTCTGGCACGTTTCGTTTTCGGAGCGCACTCCATAGGACTTCTCGCGGAAGCCGGTCGAATGCCTTCCCCAGATCGAGGAAGGCTAGGTGGCAGGGTCTACGCTTTTCTCGATACTTCTCCATAATTTGCCTAGCTATGAAGATGGCATCCGTTGTAGACCTTTCAGGCATGAAGCAAAACTGCTCCTCTGAAATTGGGACCGATTCTCTCAATCTTGAGTCGACCAGCCGCTTGTAAAGTTTCATCGTGTGAGCAGTCGACCTGATCACCCGGTAGTTGGAACAGTCCATCGCGTCCCCCTTCTGCGTGAAGATTGGAACGATAGTGCTCCTCCTCCACGCATCTGGGATTCTTCCTTCAGCGGTGACAGTGTTCAGGAATCGGGTGAGCCACTTTATCCCGTGCTCTCCGGGCGCCTTCCATGCCTCGATCGGTACTCCATCCGGACCAGTTGCCTTTCCATCCTTCATCTTCCCTATTGCTATGCGCACTTCATCCTCTGTCCAGAGTTTGATGGGGCCAGCCGTTGCCTCCAAGTGGGAGCTGTTTTCACGGGCGAATTCTTCGTTGAAGAGCCTGTCGAAGTATTCCTTCCACCTACGCCTGACCTCTCCAGGCTTCCTCAGGATTGCACCCTCGCTGTTCCTGAGGGGCTTCACTACCCCGATGTCCTGAGTGGCACGGTGACGCGCTTTCGCCGGCGGAAGACAAACTTCTCCCCTTCTCGAATGTCAAGCTTTTCATACAAGGCGTCCATCTCCATGTTCTTTGCCTTCGCCACAGCAGCCTTGGCGAGCCTCTTGGAAGTTTTGTAGGCAGCTAGGTCCTCTAGAGCTCGTGTCTTTTGCCAATGTTTGTAGGCCAATTTCTTCTCTCCCACAACTCGTTGGACTTCATTGTTCCAGAACCATGCTTCCTTGTCTCCTCGGAGACCACCTCGAGTTTCCCCCAGCGTTTCTTTTGCACATTCTAGGATGACCTTGACAGCGTTGCTCCAGGTCTGCTGGATCGGTCCCTCGGGAACTGGAAGTCCGACTTCCAGTATCTTCTCTTTAGATGTTCCTTTTCTGGTCGGTGCAGCTTCCACCACCGAACTCTCCGTTCCGTTCTTGTCCTTGATTTCTTGGGAAGTTCGAGGGCTATGTCTGCTAGGAGGGGCCTGTGCTGTGTAGCCAGTTCTTATCCAGGCGGTACCTTGATGTCTTTTACAGTTTTGAGGGACGACCTTCTTACTAGCACATGATCAATTTCCGCTTCGTTCCCTCCACTGCTGTAGGTTACTTTCTGAGACCTCCTTTTCGCGAAAAGGTGCTGCAGACTGCCAAGTCATGGGCCATGGCAAGGTCGAGAACCCTTTCTCCTTTTTCGTTTCTAACTCCTATTCCTCTAAATCCACGTACCCTTTCCAGTCCCCTCCTTTCACTGCCCACGTGCCCATTCATAACACCTGCTATGGTAAGGTAGTCACCCTCCGGAACCGATCGGATGGCCTCGTCAAGGTTCAGATAGAACTCACCCTTTTCGTAGACGGGGCAGCCGGCTTTGGGTGCATACACTGATATTATTGTCCAATACCCCTCCTTCGTGTCTATTCTTACAGCCATGATTCTGCTACTGATCCTGCTGACGGCGGAGACGGATTCTTTGAGGGACTCCGCCACTGCTATGGCCACGCCATTTCGTTTGGTGTCATCCCCATTGTAGTAGAGTTTAACACCCTCTCCGATTTCTCTGGCCTTTGCTCCCTTCCAGCGGGTCCACTGGAGGCATAGGACTTCTCGGAACTTCCCAGTAAGCGAACCCACGTTCAGAGTCCCAATTCGAACTAACTTCTTTGACCGAGGTCGTTCACTCCTCGGTAGCCCTCGCATACTGTACACAGAACTCGGGCGGGGATCCTGTGCGCCACTTCCGGGTGACGTCCTAGCTTTATCACTGAGACCTTTTGAGACTTTAGACATGTTTGTTGTGACTGGGTTTCTCCATCAGCCGGCCTGTCGACCTGGCCTGACGCTGGTACCGATACCATTTTTGCAATTTTTTGCAAGGCATGGAGTTGCCTCGGCAGGGATCGAACTCGCACTCCCTCTAAGTGCAGACGTGAGCCTACACTCTTGTCCACTCGGCTATCCCTGCCTCAGAGCCGCCAAATATGCAAACGGAATAGTTAGTAAAACTCATGCTTCGTTGATCACCTGTTGTTGGATATCACTGGATCCGTACTTCAGAGTCGGTATTGCTGCTATAGAATGATGCGTCCCGTTTATCAGTCGAATTGAATGATCGTTTCTCAACCGCAACCTTATGCGAATGACTTGCGGAAGTAACTCAATGAAGGCTGCTCTCAGTTGGAGATTCAGCATAGCGTAAAGGAGAGGATTCCATACCTAAATTACGTTTTCTTCAGGTGTCTGTAACGAAATGAAATGGTCCAAACAGAACATGTAGACATACCGTAGACGTCATAGCAATGCAGTGTGTTGCGATTCCAAATAGGTATTCCTGGTCTTTTATCATTTGTGGTAAATAATCGTAATCTCGGAGCACATTGAATGTTACAGACCACATCCAGCTGGAATTTCCACTATCAAATTGAGGAACCCTGCACGTCCTTATCATTTACTCGATCACCATTAATGGAGTTCTAATGATCTTGTCGATCTATTCAGATTCAGGATATAACTATTGCAACATAATACAAAAACAAATTCTGCCCAAAGTCAACTTACAAATCACAAATTTTTCTAATGTTCGGAGGATTATAGACTTTGTTCATGAAAGCTGACTTTTACTGAGCCGCATATCATGAATCATGGATCAGTCCAAACGCGAGCGTGAGAACGAGGACTGGGTAAAAATATTGCTCAGAACATCGATAGAAAACTTGAAGTCACTTCAGCAGCCCCTCCCACTATATCAACGTTGCTCAAGAAGAAGCACAGGTGGAGATGCTATTTAGCCAGTTCCACTGCAAGACCCACCAGACTTATACAACGTGACAGTAAAGAAAACAATCGAAATTAGGGTCTTGGTTGGCAGAGCAGCAAATTTATATTTTACGGAGCATAGAAAACAGTAAAAAATCTTCCAAACACAAATCTTTTGATGAAGCTCATTTTCAGTAAAATTTACAAAAAAGCATAGTGTATGTGACATCAATGTAAAAAAATCTTTTGCGTGCTGGACCACTGCCATGATCTTAAGGCTATAACAGGTCAGACGAAGAAAGACTAAAATGACGATCTATCGTTCCAATACGAGAGCTCTTACTATACAATACAGGCGTCGGAAGCGTCATGTGACGACACATGTTGGGAAGATCAGTGGGTTGGACTGACCAAAAGGAGAAGACTCCTTACATACACTGCACACCGTCTCGAGACTCCAGATTAGATCTCGAACTCGAAGCTATCCTCTAGTTTCCCTTGTTCTTAGAAGTACTGGGAACGTTCTTCTTTTTCTCATTAGCGTTAAGTAGGTGCCGTCGCTGGGTCCACTGTTCTCGTCAGCCATCTTCACTTCTTTCTGCTTACGGCATCTTCTGCCGATACCTTAGCTGCTGCTAAGCCCTTCTCGATTACGTCCCGCCGTCTCTTCTTTGGGGCACTCTTTTTCGCTTATGCTGAGTCTCTAACTCCCTTGTCGGTTGGCTCTGTGGTCTTCTTAGTACATGAACGAGCCGTCGCAGACGCTGCTCTTTCATCTCCAGCTGAACCAGGGCTTTCTGCATAGCCGCCCTGACTTTTTCGTTTCTGATCCGATCTAGCCGCGTCTAACCGCAGACTCATCTGAGCACTCGCGTTTCAGCAGTGCGGAGCTGCCCTTCATGTTTTTTACTTACGGACCAACACTCGCTGTCGTAGAGCATGGTGGTCCTTACCACTGTGCGATACCCGTTTCCTTTGAGCCTCTGTCCGGGCGTTTCCCTCGCACATCATAGAGTGACCATCACAGCGTTGCTCCACGTCTGCTGGATCGACCCCTCGGGATCTGGGAGTCCAGTTTAGAGAATGTTCTCTTCAAGGTGTTCCTCTTCGGCTCAGTACAGCTTCCACCACAGGACCCTTTGTTCCGCTCTTGTTCTTGATAAATGGGAAGGTCGATGGCATATAGTCCCCTTCGAGAACTGATCGGATGGCATCGTCAAGTCTTAGGAAGAATTCATCCTTCTCATAGACGGAGCAGCCAGCTTGTGGTGCGTGCATGGATTTTATTGTTCGGTAGCCTTCTTTCGTGTCTACCCTCACAGCCTTGATCCGACTGTTGATCCTGTTGACGGCGGAGAGACAGAGTCACAGAAAGACTCCGCACTGCTATGACCACACCATTCGTCTACTGTCTTCTTCGTTGTCGTAGGGCTTGACGCCTTTTCCGCTTTCTCTGACCTTTCCTCATTTCCAGCGAGTCTCGTGAAGGCATCGATGTCCTGCGCTTCATCAGATCAGAGACTCATTAGGATCTCCCAGCAAGCGATCCCACGTTCGGAGTACCAATTCGAACTAACTTCTTTGACCGAGATTCTTCACTCCTCGATAGCCCTCGCATACGGTCCACAGGACTCGGGCGGAGTTATGCGCGCCACTTCCATGCGACATCCTAACTTCATCACTGATTCCTTTTGAGGCTTTTGACGTATTGGTGTGACTAGGTTTACGCATCAACCCCTGTCGGACCGGGCCAGACACTGATACCGATACCATTTTTGCAAGGCATGGTTTTGCCTCGGCAGGGGTCGAACTCGCTCTCTTTCTAATTGCAGACTTGAGCTTTCTCTCCTATCCACTCGGCTATCTCTGGCTCGAAAGAGGCTGGAACCGTTAAGTGCGCAAATTCATGAACAGGTGCTCGCCACAATCCTCAGTGTTAGCTTCAACTGTTCATAAGAAACAACTTCCTTTCATTTTTTGGCGCTGTTTCACTTCCAGAATTTTTTCGGGTAAGGCGCTAATCACTGTGCCAAAACAATGCAAGGTTGCCATCCGAGCCTCGCGTTAACCAAAGAAAATACAGTATAAATATAAAGGAAAAATCGTGTGTTAGAAAAAATAAGCACTTTTTGAGCTTCATGTCGTATTGTGGGCTCCAACCGTAATGCTAAAAATTGTTGACACACCAATTTAATCTCTGACTGGACGAAAGCTTTGTTCACAAACATGAGAATCACGGCCCTGAAATGGCCACCAAAACATTTTGTGGCAGAGGGGAGGAAGAAGAGGGTTTTTCTCGCATTATTACACATCACAGGCACACGATATATGTACGTTTTATCATTTTGTGGCCCCCGCTTGTGAAGCAAACACAGAACCGCAGTTGCTGTGAACGGGTCTAGCAGCATTTCACATGACATTTGTATTTGCAGTAAAGATAAGAGGACGGTTATCAAGTAAGTGTAGCATTCTTCAAATAGTTATTGCCAAATATATAGAGGCAGATAATTGAACAGGCATTCGTAGAGCATAGTAAGCAGTTTCATCGAACATTTGAGCGATTATCATAACATGTTGTTATTTTGAGAGTTTAAATAAATTTGCTTTCAGATTCGAAAAATCTTACAGCAGTGGCTGCTTTCATAGCCTGCCGGCGTGCCGGCGTGCCAGTCTAGGTAGTGCTAAGTGGGAGGAGGGAGGCAGACGGTCGGTCGACGCGGTGGCGTCGCGCCCAAGCCCCTTCGAAGGGCTGAAAACAGAGAAAAAAAGATCAACGACCATTTGCACAGACCCCTGGTTGTTTGGTTTTTGACCTTGTTCCTTGTTTTCAGCCCTCCGAAGGGGCTTGGACGCGACGTGACCGCGTCAACCGGCCGTCTGCCTACCTCCTCCCCCTAGCACTACCTCGGCTGGCACACCGGCGGACTATGAAAGCAGCCAGTATGTTGACGTTCAGAGCTCATATCGTCTTTACTGTCAAAGTGAACATCGGCTTCATCAAACCAACCTAGCTGAAAACGCAACCACCATTGCGATAAGCATTCGATTCGTCCTTTGCTTTCTTTTAAGTGCCATCCGTTGCTGATCAGTAAGCTGCACATTCCAATTGGAGCTTGAATCACGTTTAGTGTTTCTCAGGATTACGCTCTGGAAATTAACATATTTAGCGGATATCTCAAGCCAAGGTGGGATTTGTTGAACTCACTTGACCAATGCGAAGCGAGATTGCAGTATAGGAGACCACTATAATAGTCAGAGGCACTACCAACTGAACACATAACAGTGCTGCTCCGTAGACTTTCCTTTGGCTCTCATTATCGCTCCAATCTTCTATAATTAAAAGGGGCACAATAATTATAGTCTCAAGTGTGTTGATTGCGCCTCCACGGGTTGCCACTAAGAACTGCCTGCGCAGGTGGGCTGAGCTGAACGCGTAAACTCGGTTGCAGGACTTGCCTATCTCCATCTACCTTGCGCTCTTCCCGTACAAGTCCCGTACAGGATATAACAGCTGATAAAACGCAATTAGCAAGATGACGGCTGGCAAGGCAACTAACAAGGGAAGGATTTCGAACGCTGATCTCAAATCTGTGTTCGAAATCTGCGAAACGATTCTGTGAACAAAGTTACGAGACCGATGCCTCCCTTGTGTTATACCACTGTACCGAACGGACCATCGTGCCGAACAAAGCTCTTATCAGTGCAACGGTGGTCTAGCGGATAGTTGGGTGGACTGGTAGCATGACATCAAGGTTCGACTCCTTGATGCATGAGCTTATTTTTTCCATGGAATGCCTTCAGAACGCTTGCAAAACGTTTTTGGGCTCAATGCTGGGCACCTACAAGGCTTTCTCACGATTTAGGACTTCGGGGAGTAGTAAACCAATAAATTTTTTTTACCTCAACTGACCGAATATCTACGCCTCCTTACCCCGAACAGTCAAGATGGTGTTTCGAAATCTTCGGCAGCCCCCTACACTTACGGTAGGCGGCGGTCGAATGACTCACCCGACCACATCTCTCTTTGGGAGGGACACGGTGTATACATTCTAGTAATACTTACTTCGTTTTCGAAGTGGCGGTTAAGTTAACTGGCATTGTTGAGGAAATATTGTAGGACAATAGTTTATCGCTTTGTGTGTACACTTCCGGTAAACGCTCTTTCATGAGGTAATCGTGGTGGTGCGGTGGGGCATGTTACCACTGAACTGAAAACCCTGAATTCACCTACGATTTGCTCTGAGGTCGTCCCCTATGGGCCTTCATTGTTGATTTGAAGCAGTATCAAGTGGAAATGGCTGTCGTGCAATGCGACTTGTATATTAATTTTATGTCAGGTAATCCTTCCAACTTATCCGCTAATCTTCATGGGTAGGCAGATCGGTTCGCTTGTTTCCCACTTTCGAAGAGGTACGGCTTTTTTTGGCAGCTGAACTATAGAAGGCTATGGACTTTCCTAACAGCGCCACAAAATTGGAGCCTCTCAGCCAGATCACAAACGTGAAGGCTACGTTTCATTTCAGAGCCTCTATATCCCCACAAACACACGAGGTTTCTTTCGCGAATTTACGGATCTATCGCCGCTGTTCTCATCAGGCGACCGCAGAGGATCATTGTACTCGCATTTCACGGACTCGATTTCCTCGGAAAGAAGTACGGGTTTGTTCTCATAGCATCGAAAAGTATGGTTTGAAAGATCTTCATTACCGCCTCTTTCTAAATTGTGCCCACGATATGCTGCAAGAACGAAAGCCCTCCATCTAATATGATGATACCACATTCGGCCAGAAGATTCGCTGGTAACATGTCGAAAATCGTTTGATCAGATAAATCATTTAGATCCCTTCTCCTTGAAACCTCTTGAGCTCATTTCGAGCAAATGTTTGGAATTCTTTTTTTGCTAGAGCTGGAGCTCCACCCTTATTTGGCCAGTTATGGGCGGAAAAATTCCCTTGAAATACCTTTCCAGTGTTCTTAAATTATGAGAGAGCCTTGTAGATGCCCAGCATTGAACCCAAAAACATTTTGCAAGCGTTTGGGAGGCATTTCATGGAAAAGCAAATCGAGCGTATGCATTAAGGAATCGAACCTTGATGCCACACCTACCAGTCCACCACAATACCCGCTAGGCCACCGTTGCACATGCAACGTCCTTGCTCGGCTCGGTAATCCGTTCAGTGCAGTGGCTTAAGTCAGGGAGGAATCGATCCCGCAACTTTGTTCCCAGAATCGTTTCGCAGATTTGGAACACAGATTTGAGGTCGGCGTTCGAAACCACTTACAGAGGTTTACGCCTCATCTTGAATGGCCCTTGTAAGTGGTCCAGATCACTTGGCAGCTGATGAGGAAGGGCCCCTCAGACTGCATGAAACATCGGTCGATTAAATTACAGGCCGCCTTATTTGAGAACTCGTCCAGCTCTCCATCAACCAATGTGGTTTTAACTACGGTTGCAGTACCACCTACGCCAACGTCGTTCAAATACACACGAACTTCGCCGCGCAATTTGCCGATTCCAGCAAGTCGAGTGCAAACAGCAGTAAGTATCTCCTCGCCATTTCACCTTTCCATAAGAGTATACCAAGGTTCCGCACTCTCTCCACTACTTCTTCTTGCTTTCGTGGATGTTATCACATAATATCTTCAAAAACCAGCACCATGAACGATTTTTTATGCTGACGACGTAATGCTGGCTTGAAGAAAAGACGAAGTACATGAGCTCAAGTGCAAGCTTTGTCCGACCGTATAGCAATGTTCGGGCTCCGGCAGAACTTTGAAAAGTTAAGTCTTGACCACCGAGTCAAATTAACATGCACTATCAAGATTGATGGCACCGAGTTCCCACGTACCTATCTTCGAGCACCTTCGATTGGCAATCGTGTCTGACGGTAGCCTAGCTTCTGAAGTCAATTCAAGTATGAGTGCGGCCTGGTCTTGACGGCGCTCGAAGTCTGGCGTTCTATGCGACAAAAAAATACCTGAGCGCCTCATATCGAAGATCTACAGGACTGTTATACGACCAGCCACGGCTGGAGCTACGCACTTGGGCACTATTGGCAACGGTGCTAAAAAGGAACATTCTGAGTAGCCCTTATTGCTGATGAAATGCGCGAAGCCCGTCTTCAGTGAGCTTCGCACATCCGCGCGACCTAAACACAGTGAATTGAGATTGGCTTCAACCCCACGTGTCTGGAGAAAGACCTAGAGAAAGACCGAAGCAGCGCTTTTTTGAAACCTGGCATGAGGTCTTAAAAGTCGCCCTGAAAAGGCATTCAATCGGGCAAGGCGGCGTCAACACACCGGAAAAGCGAACCCAGCAACTAAGCGGGACAAGCGCTGAAGAAGAAGTAAGAGAATGGTAGACTGAACGTAATTCTGGATGATACCTGTACAATATTGTCCGCAAAAGTTCTCGAAAGATCCAAGTTTTTGTCGAAATATAATAGGAGATGAAATGCACGCGGCCAGGACGCAGGTCAGCTGAATATTTCGAATATTTTAAGGCAAATAATTCCACATTTTCTGCCTCTAATCACTGTCATGAGTTGACAAGAAGAAGTGGAGTTTTGTTGCTGTATAGCTAGAACTTGAAACTTTATCTAAAACGTGCTTGAAGAAAAGTCTCCGAAATCGGTTTCGGATACTCCCAGAACTGCTGGCATTGTCAGTAAAATTTCCAGGGCATACGATAATATCCAACAAAGCTCATGGAGTTTTAAATGAAACCAGGGTAGGCGCAGCATCTCATGGAAGTCTAACAGCGGTCGTTTCTCGCCCCTATTAGAAACCAACTTGTGTATCCCAATAGACCTCTCAAAGAAAGTAGGGTGATGACATCAACTGAGTTCGCTTCCCATTGGGATCGGGTACTTGACTTACGGACGACATATAAAATCATCCAGCAGGCGTTCTCGTTAAAAGGTGCGAGGGGATCAATTCGAGACCCAAATCGTCCTCAAACATTGAATGAACGATGTCTTGGGACCCATCTAGGCTGTGTCCTTAGCCGAGCCATTTAAAACTCTTACGCGTTAGATCATGTAAAAGCATTCATGACGAAACGTCAAAGCAGCAGTGGATACGCTTATGCTACTTGGAGTCCTGATAAAGCAATCGTTGAATAGTCGGTGAACCCTTGGAACGCATTTGGACAAGAAGAAATTTTTGCGATGTGAACTTCTTTATAATGGCCTAGACTTGTTCTGATAGCTAAGAAGAAGGGCGGAGGTGGTGTAGTGGCAAGTAGCGCACTATCTAACACGCACGGTCGGGGTTCAAATCCCGGATCGATCCCCGCCTAGGCCAACGAAGCCTTCCGTCTCTCCGGGGTCGATTAATTGGCACCAGACTCTTGGAGGATAAAAGTACTGACTTGTGGGTATGTCTATTCACGTGCGTCCGAGGATGCGCGCGGCAAATTGCGTGGCGAAGTTTGTAACGATTTGAACGACTTTAGCGCCAATCATTGGGGCCTAAATTTGAAGTGCAGTAGATTAGAAGGATCACCTAACCCTACTAAACTACTCTACTTTCTGCTTTCTCACCCGAAAATTGGTGTCAAAGTTGTACAAATCGTCACGATCTTCGCCGCGCGAGTTGCCGTGCGCCGTCCTTGGGCGCACGTAATGCACGTCTTCCCTGACTTGTACATCCGCTGGCCACTGCAAGTCATTGTGCCGGCCGCATACGCACTCATTACACCACTACGATTCTGAGTGGAAGGCCAGTGCATCAATCCCGTCTGTGGGATGCGGGGGCGCATCCCTCAGACGGGATTGATTGCACAAAAAAGCTTTATCCTTTTATTTTCAACTAAGAAGAAGTTACGAAAACTGACCAGCTCTACAAATAGCATGATTGAAATGACTCACTAAGTTCATTTTAGTACTATTAGATTGTTCGCAAAGGAATGGGCGTTGAATTTGTTCATTCATTTCTCTCCCACTATACGCGATTTTTCGGAACAGTTTAATCTTTTAGAAAGAGATTTTTATGGTGCATCTTTTGATATACTTTTGTTTATGTGTACTTTGTTTTTTTTGAAAAAAAAGTCTAGGAAATGCTTGACCAACATTTCCCTTTGCGAGCCTGCATGTGGCACGACTTCAAGCAAGTCAAATCGGCGCTGAAACTTATCATTTAAGTGTTTGGCGAAAAGTCCTGTCAGAAAATCAGTGTCGACGATGGTGCCAGCGTTTTAAAAACAGTAATGAAAGGTCAGAGGACTAAGAACATGGTAGGTCTCAAGTCATCGATGACCAAGTTTTGAAGTCGTCATTGAATTGGATCCACGCCAAACGACTCGAGAACTGGTAACACATTTTGGCTGCTTAAACCCTACCAACCATGAACATGTGCTGGCAACTGGCAAGACGAACAGGTGCGGAAAATGGGTATCACACCGTCGCGTTGCAGGTCGTGTCGTGGGTATGGATCGCGAAAATCACTTTGGAAAAAATTGAGGAGTAGGGGCTGGGAAGTCCTGCCTCATCCACCAAACAGCCCAGACCTGACACCATCCGATTACCATCTATTCCGGTCGATGCAGCACTCCCTGACCGAGAAAAAGTTCAAAAACCGCGAAAAAGCATAACTGCGGGTATCCAACTACTTTTGGTCGCAGCCGGCCGAGTTCTTCAGAAGAAGTATCAAATCTTTGCGTGAACGTTGGCAACAAGTCATTGATAGTAGTAAAGGTAATCTTTTGAATTGATCTTGTTGAGTTTCGTTTTTATAATAGAAAAGTTTTTAAGCTCAAAGCGCATTTCTTCCCGAACAACCTAATAGTTTCTTTGTTAAAAATTAGAGTAGTGGACCAATATTGAGTGTCTGAGTCACTCTGCATGCTTTATCGGGATTCTGAGGGATTTGATAGTCGAAGTTAAGTTTTGATAAAGGTAATCCCATGCTCAATTTCTAACATGAAAACCCTTAGAGCTTGAAAAAATCACTAAACTTACTAATGGTGTTGACCAATTTCGGATGTTATATAATACGCTGTTCTGCTGCTTAAAAGTTCATTAACGTCAACAAGAAAAAGCGTGGTTGACCGCGCCGACCTATCTTACAAAATGGTTGGAAGCACCGCTTCTAAAGCTTGCATCACATCCGCTGCGCTTATTTAATTAGTCGGGAGAAAGAGAACGCAGGAATGTCTGGCACATCATTTGCTCTTTTGGCTTGTTTTTCCTCCGTATCCAAAAGAACCATTGATCTACCTGTCTACAGGGGCTCAAGAATTGATGACGCCTCCAAAGAGGCAATGGTTATTTTCTTCCAGCTGTCATATTTATGGTTTCAGTGAGGCTTCAGGTAGGACGTCTGATGTGACTTCTGGGCGAAAGTTATCAATTTATGGTCATTAGATCCCGATATTCTATATCATTGTATTCAAGTACACAATGTTCACAAAATAAGAGTGCATGGAGAAAGCTGCGTTTTCAGGGGAAGGGAAGTAGAGATGCATGACCCTACTGGTTTCATTAGATGTGAAAACATCCGCCATAATTGCAGATGCATCAATGCGCTTATATCTTTATGCATGCGTGCGTAGTTTTGGCTTGGCCTTTGTTCTTCAATATACTCCACTGGATAAGGAGCTACATGTTAAGCTGGTGCATTGGCAAAAGGCAGGCTAACACCTATGCATGGTCTAGCTGTGAGGATTGAATACCAGCTCAGTTCTCGTCCAGGTCAGTCAAGTCCCGAGTCCCACGGAACTAAATAGCCTAACTCATCCCGAATTAGGCTATTTAGTTCCCGGAAGGGGTTGGTTAAAATCATGGTTGGCTTGGCTTTGGCCCCCCGTAACCGGCTTCCATTAAGTTTTGTAGTGTCTATCTGAATGTGTATTTGGCATTACAAGGAACTGCGGTGGCCAATCGATATACAAACCAGTGGTTTTTGGTTTCCAGACGAGCCTTGTATCAATCAACCGAGCCGGGAGGGATGAAAGGCTCGGTTGGCCTCGGCAGATAGCGATCCGGGATTTGAACCCGTGACCATACGTATGAGATGGTACACCACCTTCCAATACACCAGCTCCATCACTAGCCCCCTGCGCCTCTATCTAGACTTTATCTTGTATCTGAATCATCCAACGATTAGGAATAATTGCTCGTGCTCCACATGAAATTCACATTGTTTGAATAATGGAGTTCAAAGTTGACATGATACAGTAGTGAACACTCTTGAGGGAATGCATAGCTGAAACTAAAACGTACTCCAATTACGAGAACCGCATGGAAGTGCGTCAAAGGCTTCTTCATCGGAAACCGTATAAGAAGGTATCGATCAATTGAAATCGCAGTAAGAGTGAATGTTGAAAAGCATAAGCTGATACCCTAGAAAGTAGATAAATAAAATGGTCAAAATCATCAGCATTTTTAATCATTTAGTATAGGTACCGCTATAAAAGGAGCAACTCGGCATAGTATTTCACCAAAAATCCATTCCTTCTTGAATGCAGTTATAGGAGTGATGGTCGCAGAAATTGAGCAGACAGCAATATCAGAAAACGACAGCGATAGAATAAAAAGATTTGGCACCGTTTGCAAAACCCTGCAACATTTAGGTAATATCATCGATGATGTTAAAGGCACAGTTCATGATAGAAGTGATTTCTGAGATTCCCCACAGGATGAATTTGAGGCCCCCGCGTATAACACATCTGGCACTGTTAGGTCGGAAAACGGCCTGGTTAGAGAGATATAAAGGCTCAAAGAACCGTGTGTACCCTAGAGGCTGCACCGATCTCAAGGGGACTCATGCAGGAAGTTCAAACAACGTATCATGACCCATAGCTACAGTGAAAGACAATTTTGTACAGTTCTGGCTTGATGTAGACAGCTCTTTGTGCAATTGCAATAATTGAAATCTCGTCCGAATACCCCTTTCATGCTATTTCATGCTATCATGGCAATCTCGTCCACCCTCTGTTTTCCCTATTTTCAAAAGCCGTATTTTTCTCGAGATCAGCGAATTCATACGCTTTCTTCACTGATGGTGAACAAGTCCCAATCTATAATTCCGCTTTTCGGATAAAAACGGGTCCCTCAGAATTATCACGATATTTAGATATTTAAACGCATTTTCCAATACAGTTGTAGAATTATGCCGTCTCAGTGAAAAAGGGTGGGAGGTCTCAGGGATATTGAACAGGCCAAAAGCCTCTACTAGCCTCACAAATTCCGCTCGTCTTGCTAACAAGGAACCTTGTATTTGTGGTGCACCTGTGGTATCAGGTCGGACTAGTCTGACCGGTTTGACCAGGAGATCTGGCGAGCTGTAGCAGTATTTAAACTGTAACTTGTTGTAACATTCATCCATGTTTTCTAATGAATCTTCCCTCTCTTCTCAATCACGCACCGACACAAAAGTATGAGCGAACAACGAATGATCTTTTCTGGCCATATGGTTACCAGTCGTCAGGAAAAGCCTACATAGCACATACTATAGCGTCTCCAGACAATACAACCACCTCTGATTTTCCCAAAATCTCACATTATACGATGTTTCTGAAAGAGTGCCAAAGTAAAAAATGTGTCAAATCTGAATTGCCGCCCGCACATTAGCACCAATTTCCAGCCCGAGAACACAAACATTTTTCTTCGTCAATTTTTTAGAAAAGGGTGCTTCTCCAACGATTCAGCCCTAACAAAATTAATCTATTCAGCAACATACATACAGCAAGGAGAGAAAATTGCAAAGCCAATAATCATTTGGTCCACCATTCCTTCGAATTACCTCGAAAATACGGTGGTCCAAGCTTAAATAAAGACTGACAACCAGATCCTGGTCAACTTGGTGCCATGCATCGATGGTCGCTTTTATCAACTCCTGGACGCCTTGGAATTGCTTGTTTTGGGCGTAAATCTTCCGCACCATGAAGCTCCATACATTTTCCATAGGATTCAAACAGGGGCTGTTCGACGGCCAGGGCAGGAGTGCAATTCGATGCCAAGGGAATAGAGCTTGGGTGCTCCTGCCGACGTGAAATGGGACGTTATCTTGCATAGAAACATGCCGATCGGTCGATGCCGATTCTGACACCAGAATGGGAGAAGTGCACGGCAAGCACAGTTCGATAGAAGGACGAGTTCATCTTTTTCGGTAGGAAACATAAACGGATACTCGATGAAATCGTGACCCAAACCATGACTCCTCCTATATTGAAGTTCCGTTTAGAAACCTAAAGTTTTTCCCTCCTCAGACCGTGCCAATAAAATCGGATCCCGTCTAAAGTATAACAATTGAACTTCTCTCATCGGAAAAACGACCTGAAGAACAAAAACCATCAAGATAAGGAAGATCAAATGCCAACACATGAAGAACACCTTATTCCACTCGGTTCGACTTCACTTTTTGGCAAGAGCGGCCCGATTTTCTCGGTCTTTTTTTTATGATACATGCCTTACGCATTTTCCGCTTACCGATAAGTTTGGACTTTCTGATCGCCTTTCAAACTGTGTTTTTGAGACATTGAGGTTCAGAGAGGATCGGGTTTCCATACAGGACTTGGTGGATTTCGACGCTTCCCTTGAAATACGGCGCTTGTCTCTGTCGGGAAGCAGCGAAGGACGTCCAGCTATTCTTCTGGTCATATAGGGTTCAGGATTTTTGAGGGTTATCCACAATTGCGTGACATCGATCCAAATCTCGCGCGATTCTATGATTCGAAAGTCCACGCTCCTTTTCTGCGAGGATTTGACCTTTCTTGAATTCCGGAAGCAACTTTCTTTTTCCCATTGCTTGAAAGTGAAGAACATTACATAAACAAAGCAATTCCGTTGCGTTGAACTAAAACACGACACGAAGACATGAAGTGGCTGTATCATATGAAGACATTGGAAAAGCATCCTTTACTGAAAAATTTACGAAGAAAAAAATTTGTATCCTCGAGCTGGAAGTTGGCGATATTTTGCGAATGGCGATTCAGATTTGACGCTTTTTTTACTTCAGCACTTTTTCAGAAACATCGTATATTGTAAGTTTTTGGAAAAATAGCGGTGGCCGTATCATTTGGAGACGCACTGTATTTCTTCGAAACAAATTGATTATACAGCTGACAGATACCGATAACGTGACTGCAAACCTAGGGGCAACCACCGTGATTACATGACTTTTTCCTACTCCTGTCACTTCACCCAACACGTCGTCAACTATGCAAATTGGGCACAACGTTTTGTGGCACCACATTTGCAATCGTTCCCAAAGAGCTATATGTTGGAGCTCAATTAGGTAGAGTTGTATTGAGTACATTATTAAGTCTAATTCATAATTTCTTAGTTATAATAGCTTACTTGTTTCGCGTGATCGCAACAATAACGCAGACATTCCCTATGAAACCGCACAAAATAATTACTGAATAGAGAATTGCAAAGATAACCATTGTTGAAACCTGAAAAACAAATTTCACTCCTTTTTGAGCAAAATTTCGATGTTATAGGAAGAACTGGTGTTGTTTAGTTCTATTATGATAAGTCGCGCGCTAGATCACCATTGAAAATCCCGAGGCTATTATTACACATTCGAATATATGTACCTCTATTTAGATTATGTGCACAGTGATATAGGGGAACTTTTGGCGATTAGTCAGCATAATAATTAATAATAATTGCGGCTGACTATTCGACGGGGTTTGAAAGTTCGGAGCAATATTGGTTTGTTCAGAAAGTAGCTGCAATTCGGAAGTGTTGGGTTATTCGGAAAGTAAATGCGATTTTTTTAGCCTTTCAGTTTTCTCCCTCATGAACGAGCATTAATCTTTGATATACATTTCATTTCGTTCGATTATCTCATGCCATCCCCTGGTAATTTGATAGCATCACTCTCACAAAATTTCTGGTTTCTTCGGCAAAAAAGCCGGAATACAAAAATTTCTTTTCTAAGTCTTCGCCAAAAAACCGGACCGCATGAAATTAGATTTCTCCATCTTCAGTGAAGTTTTTCTCTAAGGAACTCTGCCGAATACCCGACATAACGATTCTGCAACCGTATCCGGCTGGCGCAAGATCAGCACTGTATGCTATCTAGATTTGAAGGATTTCTTGATAACTCATCAAGCTCCAGTGAATAAAGGTTCAACCTAGGATTCTGATTCCTTGAGTGCGTTTCAAACTAGATCTTACTCGTAGGATCCCATCAATTTGATGGTGTGACCTTCTTACTGATGAAGATCAAATTGGAACTCGTTCGAGCAGTTTCATTCGATGTTGACCATGATCGTTTGAGGGCAACATTATGGTCTTTTATCACCAGCTACTATTCGCATCAAAAGGAGTCGTCTTCATCAGCGCTCGAAGGGCTTTTTGCGGCACTATTTACCCTCGTCATGTGAATCATGTGGCACTCAAGTGGCAACTGTACATATAGTTTTTCATTAGTCTAAACTTTTCGACCTTCTTGTAAACTATGATAAAGTATTTCCATGTATGTGTTGTCTTCTCAGCATCATCTGGCATGACTACGTGACGGTCAGCTTCGGTCAATGTTATCAGCACACCTTAAGGTGAAAATTTGTCAGAACCAAGGCTTGTGAACACAGTTTTCACGTAAGCTCTGTTATGGGGCATTGCTTTCGAGAAAGTGCAAGCATGTGTCTGTACTAGATATAAACTGAAGAACGTTTAGGCTTCTAAAAAGTTCCTCGAACGAGCGCTTGAGAATCGTTTCAGATATCTCCACATGCGGCTCGCTCCCACGTGTTTTCAAGAAACGCAACTACTTCCCGAACAGCCTTATAATAAAACTTGCTATCCCTTGCGGAAATATCCTATAAGATGGTTTTCAAGGCAAAGCTAAAACCACAACTCACCCTTGTAGTGTAATCTCTACGATACTCCCATAGCTCATCATTTAAGTTCAAACATCCCGTGTTATTGCTCATTCTGCAATAGAGTTTTTTCTTGAGGCAAAGTAATACATTGAAATCCAAGAATGCAATATTAGCGAGAAATTTGACGTCAGACTAGAATTGAACCGTAGCTCAGAGCCATACTGGCTGCACGTGCTCGCTGCAGAAGCAGCACGAGAATCAATCGGTAATCTTCCCAAATTGTGTTCGAAGGAGGAAGTGCTGGGTCATTAATCAAGAAAACCTTGGCAATACATAACGGAAGGTTCTACAGATATGCCCTCTATGTATCGGAGCATCAGCTCGGATCCCTCCTGGGCTCTCATTTTGGACCACAACATAACTCCCCTGATCGAAGGCTTGCATTAATGAGTGCGAGTAGGTGACAATAATCAAAACACGTGGTTGATGACGACTTCTACTGCGTATGGCAAATCATGGTAAATAAGCGAGAGTAGGCTAAGTATTATAGAGCTGCATCAATTTGATGAAAGCAGGAAGAAGCTTCTCACAGGCACATGGAACAGATAATCTCAAAAAACAGCCATACGCATTATATTGGTTGAAGCGTTCCAGAGCAAAATTCGATGAAGATGATTCAGATGACATTTGCGACGTCCGCCTTTCCAGGAAGACTTTACTCTACAAATGGCGAACGCTAAAAATAGCCACGAAGAGAACAAAAGTAAACAAATTAAAACTAAATTCGAATATCTTTACAGAGAAAGTCGTTTCTGAGCTGTAGTTCTGCTTCCTTCTCGCAAATTCCAGCTAAAAATCGTGATATGTCAGAGCAACCTATTTGAGGCTGTTGATAAGAGTTTCACATGGAATACTCTCGAGGATTTGAGAGCTCAACATCTGATTCATATTGATAGTAAGGGCACACACAGGTACGTTATGACCAGCATTACTATTTGGTCGATGAGTAATCGATAATATCTGGGTGGCAAACGAACGCTTGCATTTGGTATTCCTAAATGTGGTGATGAGTGATGAAACTTCCTCCTCGACATGAAAATGGGTGAAAAACAATTAGACAAACTCCAAGCTATCAGAGTACATATTTCGAAAGCGAGAACGAGGCTGTGTGATCATAATACTCTGCAATCAAATACTTCACAAAAGCCTACCTATCGCAGTCCAGCTTGGCCCCATCCAACGGGAGGTAATGAATGACTTTGAATTCTTCCAATTCGGAATAACTCTTTCAGGTGTTCTTGTTAACCGTCCCCATTTCAATTCAACTATAGCATGCTCTGTTGTCATTTTGATTTCGGCGATATCCTTCTTCATCACGCCCCGACTTCTGTTCCTTGAGCCTCATCGTGGTTGCTCACCTAGGACTTCAAATTTCATTGCTTCTCTTGAAGGATGATACTCTGGTCTTCTAGACTTCAACCGCACACTTTCTCTATATCCTCATTACTGTGAAATTAAGTTGTCTCTCACGGTTCCTGCCTCGGATCAGCTCTCGTTGCCATTAGAGCATCTATGGCTTCTCCTTTCTTTTGTGCCTCCTGATGCGCCACTATTTGCAGGAAATACCCGGGCTGATCTTGTTATGCCCCGACCGTGACGTCTACTGCTTTGTTAGTCTGAAAAGACTACGTATAGTCGTTTTAGACCCATCGTACATGTCGGAGCGCTCCATAGAGGACCACGGAGATCAGATTATCTGGAGCGGCTCCTACTCGGAGCGCTCTATAGAGGACTGGTCGTGATAAGTGGTTAACATTTTTTCCAAACCGAGGAAAGCAAGTAGCAGGGTCTACGCTTTTCTCGATCTCGATGTTCATCACTTGCCTAGTGAACAAGGCGTCGTTCGTTGTAGGACTTTCCGACATGAGGCCGAAGTGCTCCTGCAAAATCGGTACCAGTTCCCTTCTCAACAGGTGCCCTCAACCTAATAGCCCGGCATTTTGAACACTCCGTCGCGCCTCTTTCTCTTTGAACATAGAAAGGATAGTTCTGCTCCTACAGCTGCAATTCCTCTTTTGGTGGTCATAGTGTTTCCGAAACGGGTGAGCCACCTAATTCCATCTTTTCTGAGCTTCTTTCGAGCTTGTATTGCTAACCCATCCAGATCAGTCACTTTTTCTTCCTTCATCTTCCCTACTGCACAAAAAACTTCATCCTCTGTCCATAGTGCGATTGGACAACTCCTTGTAAGCTGCTTTGCTCACTCGGGTTCCTCAGGATAGCACCCTCTCTGATTACGACTTCACTACCTCGATGTCCTGAGCAGCCTGATGCTGGGCGATCTTCCCTACTTTTCAAGCTTCTCGGGGAACTGATTCTTCAAAGAAGTCTGCTACTGCTTTAGTCACACCATTTCTTTGGGTGTCTTCTCTGCTGTAGTAGAGTAGTAGAACTTAACACATTCCCAATTTCTCTGACTTTTGCTTTTTCCAATCTGTTTTCTAAAGCCGCAGGGCATACATGTTCCTGAACCTCATGTGAACAGCAATATCTCGAGATATTGCAGTAAACCTTGCAGTAAACGGTTCATCGTCTAGGGTTTCATTCGAAGTGACTTCTTCGGTAGAGACGTTAACTTCTGGTAGCCCTCTACACTGTTTACAGGACGCGGGCGTAAGTGCTGTAGGCTTGTGTTTTCATATTGCATGTCTTCGCCATCAGGCGGCCTGTCAACTTGAGCCTGATGCGAGACCATTCCTGCAATTCTTGCAAGGCATGTTTCGCCTTGGTACGGATCAAACTTCGCGATCTTTCTGAGTGGAGACATGAGATACACTTGTAAACACTATCCCACTGTCCTTTCATATATATTTGGAAAGTGAAATAGAAGACAGATGCACGATCTATTCAATGAATGGTGTCTTCTACGTCACCGCGGTTTTCTTTCGTGCGTGCAAACAATGCACTATACTCCTTATTAACTTGCTGAAAATCAGCGAGGCAACAACAATATTCGCACCTCTTGTATGAAGCGTTTGCGACCGACTTTTCTTGATATGACTCATACGCTAAGAGTCACAAAGTCACAAACACGCACCTAGACACGAGTTGCCACTACTCATACATTACAAACTCAGCCCCACAACAAGAATGAATACAGAACGCGAACGTTTTCACTTCAACAATGGCAAAAAAACCTCATAGGCTCACAGCTTGAGGGTTCAATACTGACATTGGCTAACCGGCTCACCACGTTGTCCATGTGAGTGCCGATAAGCTATAGTATAAAAGTCACTAAGAAGGCGAGGAAAAGCGGGGTCTCGATAGTGTAAGAAATAGGAGCATGGTGCCCGGATGGCACAAGTACGAGTTCGAGTCTCAGCTGGAGCGAAAGGTGTTGTACACAATTTGCCAACATCGTGAGACTTTCGGAACGCGTACTGCAGTGAATTAACAGCAGTTAAGAAAACATCAATCAAAACAAGATTATAGGCTGTTCTTGAAACATTACTATTCTCATTTCCTTTACCAAATTACATAATTCCTCGTAGTCCTTGTGATAGGGTCATTGGACTGAAGTGTTATTACTGTGTTGGAATGTAACGAACAAGGATATCTTCAATTCACAGTTACTGCGAGGTCAATTGCGCCTTAACTGTTATTTCCTCGGAAAACTGGCTTGTTGTGTTCCGATGCACTAAGCAGTACATTAGTTTGAGGCCGTATCCGCATGAACATGTACTATAAGTGCAAATTGTCCAGATATGTCAGAATATGACAACCTTGGTGGAACATTGATACATTTTTGTTTGATGAAGGCAATTTTGTGTGGCTCCATGTCTGAGGAACACACTCAGGGAGGGAGAGAAAAGGAGAAATAAGAATTGCAGACTCACTGCTAACGAGAGCAACTCAACCAGTGAACGACAAGTTTTTCCCTGAGCCAGGCAATCATCGAGTCAGCATTAAAGCACCTGCTTTCATTATACGCGGAAGCGATCTTTGTTATAACTTATTCGAAGTTTCACTGACACATGCGCCATTTATGCACCACCCGAACTTTATAATTATCCACGATACTAGTAAGAGTAATATCAATATATGTATATATAAAGCAAATAAAAGCAAAAAAGTAAATAAGATAAATAACATGCGGAGTATCCCCAGTTATATAGCCGTATCAATACTACACCAATTTGCTTCGTAATCATATCGATCAATCAGTAAGGAGAAAAGCAGTCAGAAAGATGCTGCTGTAGGGATATGCTGAATGCGGAAATGTGAGTGCGTTCTAAATACGAATCCCTCCGACTTCGCTGCCCATATACACCAACGGACACTTAAAAATTGGTGTTAACTAATGGCGCATTCGTGACATCACCTACTTCAAGTGATGTTGTTAACACAATCTTCCACTTTGGTTCCATGAGCGAAGGAACAGGCATTATTACGCAGGTGATCTGGAAGCAGCCTAGAAATTAGTAACGGGAAACAAGAAACACGAAGAAAGGATTTCAGGGGAAGACGTACCTAAAGGAATTCAGAAACTCGGAAAAGAGCAGCATCTAGAGGCGTAGAGGCCCAATTAGATAGAGTTAAGCAGAAAATGTACAGGAAAGTATCAAGCTCTAAACGCACCCTAACACTCTAGCCCACATCTTATCTAGCTCTTTCTCCTTTAGAACAATAAGGTTTGGGATAACACCAACAAAAAACTTGGTCAGCGCACCGTTGAAAGCAGGGATCGAAGAGTCGATATGCTGATATCTTCTATTACTATATGAATCAACTGTCAACCCTTACGAGAAGGGCGTAAGTTTGAATCGAGTGGCGACAGAACTCTGAAAGTTAGAGTGGAAAGTCACTTTTTGCGTGGTAATGCTGAACGACATGTTGCCAACTTCGCTCAACGATGAAGTTTAGCTTCTTGAACTGCTGCGCTTTCCTATCTATTCGCACCATGCTTGTTCCTGGCTCCCCTTTTTCGTATTGTGGCCCGCCACCTCAGACAGCGAACAAATTCGTGAACGACGCTAATTTCAAAGCCACCCTCAGCTATTTTTTGCCTCAAATTTTCCTAACCCGGAGCTAGTAGATCCACTAGCTAGAAACGTATCATTTTTCACATTTCCAACATTCTAAGCAATCTGGTAAGCTGTCGAATGCTGAACAGAAAAACCCAGAAAACGCCCAAAACCATGCTGACTTTTGACCTCTCACCGTCAAACCCTATGCACTTGCAAAGGGGTATTATATGTAGAATTCGCTCGTCATCTTGGCCATAGGTCTAATCAAAATTCTCATGAAAGGTATTGGATGTGTATTTTAGACAATCAGAGCCTTACCAGAAAACCCTGCCAACCTTCTAGATACTGCTTGCAAGACGTTTGGATGGATATAACAAGTTGTCACGTGCGTAGAAACTGCTGTCAAATTCAGCCATCGATAGAAACATGAAATTTTGCGTAAATAGGATTGGATTTATACCTGTTTTTTTCCCAAGGAAACACCACGAGTATGCATGGAAACTCAGGAGGTTGGCCCGAAATTCAAAAAACCCGAATTTTTTGTTTTGGCGTGATCGTGAGAAGGACACCATTTAGCAATAGACCGATCACGGAGAACGTATCTCGTTTTTAGTATCGAAGCGATTCATGCGTTCACATAGAGGTGGAGAGAAATGCATGGCATTTTTGTTTTGTTAAGAGTGGATGAGCTCTACTATGTAGTAACATAATATCATATATAAAAATATAAAACATACATGTAACTAAATATATATGATATTAATACTGTGGATTAGAGGGCAACACAGAATGGAGCCTCGAAGAATAATCATTAAAAGATTCACCTGGAAAAATTACATCTAAGGGTCTGAATGCACGGTTGACGTATGCAGTATGTATAGTACAATCGTTACTGAGTGAGTGATTTATTATAGACAATCGAAAAAAGGTGATAGTTGCTGCGTTCTACTAGCTCTGTTCTCTTGTTCCCGGGAGATTCGTTATGAAGTCGTATAGTATAGATAGATCTTTTTCAAACCTCTCAAGATTGAGAGGTTCGAAGATGAACTATCGTTTCTACCAGTCGAGCTGCCCGGCTGAAGCAGGGCGCCCCTCCTTCTTGTGATAGGGTTGCAATGATCGGCAAATCGACCCATCCTCATTTTGAGTAGATGATATTTTTTGGAACACGAAATTCGACGTAGGACTAGTAGGGCATGCAAGATGTATTCAAAATGAACCGATGCTTACGCCTATGATTAAAAGTCTCAATCTGTTGCAGTTCATCTTAAAAATAGTGACCCATTGAAGGTTCAACTGGTAGGCAACTAAAGCTCTGAGTGGTACTTACAAATGTTGTTGAGCCATACCACTACCAAATGTCTTTATCAATGAAGCCTCCTTTCTCTACGGATACACCATGAATGAGAATCCAAGGCGAAGAGAAACCGTGACGCTTCATTGAGTGCAAACTTTGTCGGGTAGCGGTCGTAACCTGAAAGCAAGAAATCACTGACTTTCATTTTCTTAAAAAGCAGTGCTCTTGGTTGGTCCCCATCATTGCGCTTACCTTTCTTGCCGGATGGAACATATCAAAGGGTCAAAGCTAGATCGTAAGTAACAAAGGCGTTGGATTTAATTGGTGAGTGGATCTTGCTTTCTAAGGTCTCTTCCATCGTCAGTGTTCCCGTTCTGCCTCCTTTACTCCAATGATGAACCCCGCCCCGGAGGGCAGTGTCTGGCCCTCCACCCACCATAAGTGTTCCCATCCTGCCATCTGAGCTCCTATCAACTTTGAAGGCCCTAGGACCAAATAGACAATTTTGCGCAAACTCCGCCCGCTGTGGGCGGAGTCTGGTCCTGCCATCTCCCGTAAGTTGTCCCATCATGTTTCCTGCAATTCTACCAAGTTTGAGCGCCCTAGGGCCAAATTGGCAATTTCCGTACAAGTCCTTTCCGCAGTCGGTCCTTCCATCCACTGTGAGTGATTCCATCCTGTTTTCTGTAGTCCTAACAAATTTGAACTTTCTATGTTCACGGGGACAGGAGTTACAAATTTTTGTTCAAATCCCGCATATTGTATGCGAAGTCTGGTTTCGCTCCCTTTATGGGTGTTTTCATTCCGCTGCCTGCACTCCTTCCAACTTTGTACTTTCTGGGTCTTTCTGGGTGGACACACACACACACACACACACACACACACACACACACACACACACACAC
>UZAF01016103.1:63701-74168 GCA_900617895.1 Haemonchus placei | reverse complement strand
CACACACACACACACACACACACACACACACACGATTGCAAGATTGCAAGATTGCAAGATTGCAAGATTGCAAGATTGCAAGAGGGTCGATCATGGACGTTACGAAGACAGTTTTGACTTGAATTGTTACGTTCAAATCTTCTCACTTTTTATTAAAGTTCCTGGAGGGAAGGTTGCATTCACGTCTAGTCATCAATTGCACTTTTGGCAACTTGCTTGTGAGACGCAAAACACTAACGTAAGAATTTCGATGACCGAGAATCGCATTGTAGAAGCTTCATTCGTAGAGGCAGTTGAAAACAATGTAGTAAAGTTTTGATAATGGCCAGGCGAACAACCAAGTACCTACATTTATTATTGATTTTTCTTTCTCGGTGAGTGTTAAAACGTGATGATCTTGAAAACATCTGCGCTTGCACCTCAGGAGTAACGTGTCTAGCACAAGATCACTTTTCAGTAGAGATTGGCGTTCAAGAACTCTAGATTATTGAGTAGTTTTGTAGTTGTTGTTAAATTATTCCCGAAGCACAGCGACATCAAGGAGATCGTGCAGACAACAAGGAGCTTGGTGCAACCTGCAGAACAGTCATGAGAGGTGTTTGATAAGTCTACATCATATCTAAGAGGATTAGTGTAAAGTTAATCTATCTAATCGATTCAAGACATTTTTTTATCGGATGGTCAGAGAAAAAATGTTAAAAAGTCGACGAAAGTTAGCGATAAGTGCCATTACGTTGATGAAGAATTGTACGTTCCCGATCCCTAAAGGATCAAACCAGAACATCCAAAGAGCATTCCGCCAGTCACTGTCAAAACTCTAGCTCGACTCTTCCCACGGTGCCTGTTGGAATGCAAAGTGTTCTCCTCGTGGAAATTTAGGAGGCCCGTGTTGCTGTATCAGAAAAGAGATCCCAGTCGACAACCACTGTCGTCCAATTTGCCTGCTGTCTGTAATCTACAAGCTTTTCACACGCGTCATCCTGAGCAGGGTTGGCAGATGAAGAGCAGCCATGCGAGCAAGCAAGGTTCCGGAGAAAGCTCCGTACAGTCGATCATAACCACTCTCTCACATGACTCATTGGAGTATCACCAGAGTACAAAATGCCGTTATGTTTTACGTTCACCGACTTAAAGAAAGCCTTTGATACTGTCGAGACAGACGCGGTAATTGAAGCTCTAGACAACCGTTCCTAGTCAATACATAAGGATCCTTCGTGAGCTCTATGACAGATTCACCAGAATTTTGCCATTCTATAAGGAAGTCAAGATCAACGTTAAGAGGAGGGCCGGCAGGGCGATACAAGTTCGCCCAAATTCTCCAGTGCCGCCCTCGAGAACATCATGCGTCATAAAGAATGGAAAGACATAGGAGTGAGGGTCGACGGCTGCTCCCTACATCACCTCCGCTTCGCAGATGACATCGAACATCGAGCAGGCGAATCGAGTGCTGGGCAAGCTTGACAGTGCTTTTGGAAAATCAGCTTACACTGAACCTAACAAAGACGATGTCAATGGAAACGGAATGGTTCCTGATGCGCCTTTCTGGCTGAAAGGGAAGCCAATATGATGAACAATCCAGCATCGGAGTTGAGCACAAGGGAACGAGCGGCGTGTGAGCATTCAAGTTCATCGAGGGAGTAGTGAAGAAGACATTTGGCTCTGCTCTCCCCTTTCCAACACTGCTGTCCTTTCCGCTATGACCCACGCCTCGGAAACTTGGACTCTACGAAGCAGGAAGAACATGATGCCGTTGATAACCCAACAAATGGAAGATCAGGTGGGCTGGACACGTTATGCGATGTAGTGACGACCGCTGGGCCAAGGCGGTTGCTAGCTGGATCCCTCGTACATCAAGCGAACACCAGGACGGCCACCAACGCAATGGTGAGACGTTTTCACGAAAGCTCTGAACGAAAATAGCGCTGAGCCTCGTGTCCCCGAAGCAAGGACGATTCACTGTACCGCTCTGGACAGGGACGGGTGGAAGCTTTACTGGCGTCCGCTCGAGGAAATCGATGATCAATGGGATGACAGGTAATATAGGTGATTCTGAATGACTGGTAAGAGCCTAATAACATCCAGAATGCATAAATCGAAGCAAATGATCGAAGCTTTTTGGTTTCTGTTGTTTGAGATGACCAGCTGAACTTGACTTAGAGGCTATTTCAAAACTAGTTTCTCAACGGCTACTTCCACAACAAAGAGCAATCGTCAATAGAAATTGGAGCTAAATAGGTTGGGGGGTGCCATGCGGCGGCGCGGCACTTTGCCGTTTGGCGCTCTTTCCAGCGAGATAGTGGTACTGTGCCTGAGCCTGGGAAGGGAGTGTGAGGTTGTACTGATGTGTTTCGTGATTTAAAACAAACTAACTCATGGCACATGCTATATGCTTGCATATTATGGATACTTTTCTTCTTAGCCGATAAAACCTATTTTTAAGAAGGGGAGAGGCTCTGGGGGTGGGTGAGATGGTTATCTCGTGCAAAAAGCTGAGTTGAGATAAAAGTCGAACGTCCAATTGGCTCACCCACCACAGTACCCCTCCCCTTACTAAAATGAGGTGAAAAATACACAGTTATAACATAAAAAGCTATGAAACGTCCCTAAACACCAATACGGGCTCTACTATTCTTCCTTCTCTATTGTCTCGCTGGAGAGAACGCCAGACGGCAAAGTGCCGCGCCGCCGCGTGGCACCCCCCCAACCCTTTTAGCACCTAGAAATGTTTATGGTGACAGCTTCGAGAACAAAATTGCAATTTGAAGGGGGAAGGAAACAAAATTTCGACGAACAGGTGGTTGGATTTCCCACCATGACAACGCACCTGCTCTCATTTCATACGCAGAATTGAGCGATTCAGGAGCTACGAGGAAAAGGCACATGTAACATGCCCAGAAATGAAAATTAATCTGAGCAATCATTAAAGTGTACAGTGGTGGGTATAAAGATATGACGATTTTTGCTGACCGAAAGATCGGGAATGTATATTACGACGGAATGTCACAGGAACTTTATTCTTCCGCTTTTCCACAGAACGCTACAGGGCAGTCAAGTCCAAGGCGGGTATATGAGAACAAACTTCCCTCCTTATTCTTCCTGACGTCAACCCTGTGCCGTCGCAGGATTTGTTGTTCTCGCTAGAAATCTCCTTTCCATTCTATCCATAGCTTCTTCTGTATTCATCTTGACTTGGGCGAGAGGGCGAGGTCCTTCTTGATCACGTCCCTCCATCTCTTCTTCGTCATTCCTTGTTTCCCTTCTCTTCCTTTCCTCGGGCTTCGAGTTTTTCGTCTAGAGATTATCGAGAATCCTTCCCAGCTGCGCTTGACCTCAATTGGGTTTATTAGGGTGCACGCTCACTGTTCGAAATTCACTACCCGGAGCAGCCTAATGTCGTGCTCTGACCAGGTCGAAGACGGACTTCTCTCTTTCTTGATCATCGAGCTTCTACTAGAAGCTGAAAAAAAATTATTAATCTGTTATTTTTCTTTGCTACTGCAGCCTTGGCTAGCCTGTTGCAGCTTTTGTCAGACAGCTAGATCTTCCCGATCTTGAGTCTTTTGCCAACGTTTGTATGCGTCGTCTTTTTTGACTGCCCGATAGTATCGCAGAAAAGGGACTCCTACCTTGCAGAAATATGCGGGGAGACCCAGAGACACACCCACTATAGTTCCGAGGATTTGAAGATGCCCCCTAACCGCGCAAATAGGTCAGCAATCTACGAAAGTACCTACCGAAGACATGTTACCAGAAGATGTCGTGTAAATGTTTCATTCAGTACTGAGTTCACTACTCTGTTGATTTGTGAGGTGCGCCTTTACGTGCATCCCATTCATCTTTCCTTGAAGTTTAAAAGCACCGTTCACGATAATTAGAAGTGTCTATTTTAAGTGAAATAATAGAGTCCATTGTGCAGATTAGTGAAAGGGTGGCGAAGAAAACGCAAAAATTGTCAGATTCTAACAACTATAAGACTCCAAAGAAGTAATGTGAAAGGGCCAGGAGATGGCCGTCTTGGTGTCCCTCATTTGAGCGTACTGATCGCCTCGTCCTGTGATAGTGATAACAACGCCGGCATAACATCTCGGGTACCTGGTAGGCCAAACCAGTTTCGAATCCCTCATTACGCCCTGTCTAGGCCGTTTTTTGGCCCGACAGCGGCCTCAGTACCATTCTCGAGAGCCACCATGGGAAATCATAGAAATCATTTCTATCATGAACTGTGCCTTTGGGACTCACTGACTTCGAACCCTACATGGACAACGTACGGACAACATGTAACAGACCTTATAATTATTACTGTTTCCTACTACTCTCCCTAATGGTTTGTTCTCGATCTACAACGGCTAACCGAACGGTACGAGCACACTACGATAGCATTAGAAAGGTTTCATCGTCCACTCGAATTTAATCCAATTTTCGTATGGTTTTATATCTCAGTTCACGTCAAGAAACCTAAGGCTTTATGAAACGGGATCATCTAGCAACTGCCTGCAAATACTGTTACATCCGACTTAATTCAGCTGATCATTTTCAAAAATTAAAACTATTGAGTGCAAAGAAATGTTAATCCTCTCATTGTGCTACAGTATACTCGTCATGCGGAGGGATGTAAACTGTACAAGAAAACTAATTAACAATGGAGCACCACTCCATTATGTTTAAGAGCATCCCCTCAAACAAATCTGCCGATCAATCTCCGAGTGGGACATTGTGTGCCGTTGAAGAGGTCATTTTCAAAGGAACTTGTGAGCTTGGCTGACAAAATTCTCTGAAAGGAGGTAGTAGAGCAAAGATAGCACGGATGAGTAGTAGAGCTCCGACTAGGTGCGAGTCCATCAGCAGCCATAGGGCAGCGCTCGACTTACCTCCATCGAAACTCTCAGCGAATAGCAGTTCAAGGTCTGTCACAAGACTTCGTGAGTTCTCCAAAAGATTGTTGAATGAATTATAGGTTTACCAAAGCCTAATTCGTTCGACGACGCTTCGGAGTAAGCCACATGCTACGCAATGGAGATTCCAAAAACTGATGGTGAACTCAGAGAAGATGCAATCAAAAGTTCACTGTGCAATTAAGGATGGAACCATCCAAGCAAAGATTCTGGAGATTAGAGATGCAAATACGAAAAGAGGTAGGGATAGCCCAATAACAAAGTTCAAATGTACATAGGTACACAACAGCTCTTTCGTCAACAGGTGGACTGCGACCGTCAAGCAGGAAACGGAGGAGATTCGTGGCAATGTGAGAGTCATAGCATAAACGGAAATTACTAGCAACTCATGGCTATTGCAGCGAACGTTGTGATTGTAAAGACTGGAGCGCAGCACGAAAGGCAACGATACTGTTACTCCAACATATGTTAGTCAAACGATTGCTTGTTATGCAGTTGAGAGCTTAGGAGCAGTGGATTACGTAGTTAGATTAGGAGAAATTTAGGGGGCTCAGTTATCCATAAATGACTACTATAAATCCGGTTGCATTGAAATCATTAGGGTCATTACAAAATATCCGTCCAATGCTGCTCACCACCCATCTTTCCCCACAGTTGTACTCCGTTTTGCTTGTCTCAGGAGTTGGCGGTTATAGCGATAATGTAAAAAAAAAGAGCATCACAAAGGATTTGCAGTAAAAAGAGCGCTCCAATCTGGAATGAGTTTGTCGCTTTAGATTCCTCCAAATTTTTATGTGAGAACATCCCATGGATTCCGTGACGAGAGTTCCGTAGTAAGGTAATTAAATAAATCTATGTAACCTCCTCAAAACTGCATTCGGTGGGCCACCGATACTCCTTCCAGCAAAATCACCAATTGCCTGATGGTGGCCAATCATAGCCGTTTCTCGAATGTTCCCAATTTTTATCTCACTAGCTTAGACATTTCCATAGCCAGCAAGTATACCTAGCACTGTCGTAGTAGCTACCACAGCTCACGAAAGCATAATAAAAAAATGTCGCAGTTTCACAAAAATTTCTATGCTGCTGCGCAAAGCTTGAGGGTGAGATTGATAAAGTAAGTTGAAGTGTCAAAGGCACAGTTCACTATAATTTTGTGCAATCCACATTATGACGAAAAATGGGAGACAAGGTGGAAAACAGTGCAATGAAGGCGAAGAAACTGCGTGAATCGGTGTTTCCGAACTGAAAAAAGGCTTCGAAAAATCATTTGAAAGGGGGCTGGGCGAGAGTGAGACCAGAAAAGTGAAAAAGAATGGGACGTTTGGACGAGCTATATAATGTGTGTCAGTGCGTACGTGTGGGTCCTGGTGTGAATCGCTTACTACGGTGAGCAAAAATTCATTCACTCATAAGCATAAGTTAACAAAAAACCCTAGCAACAGCAAAAATAGCCCACTTTTTTAGCCTTTGGGAAATTAAATAAGGGATCGCGACAGCAAAAAGAATAACAGAGAACAAAAGAGTAGGGGGAGAACATCGCCTCATTACTCGGCGATCAGCTGGTTCTGTGTGGGCCCTAGAGCGAAAATTTGCAATCTGTATCGCCTCGACACTCGTCTGATGTGACATCAGTCGATGAGCGGGAAGTCCGGGCGATGCGGTAACAGGTTTACTATGTCCTAATTGTTTAGTTTTTGGGCACGAGAGGGTCTCTCCTGTTACCCTTGAGAGCCACCGGGTATTCCTAAAGAGAGAACTCAGAAACCATTTTCATCGTGAACCGTGCCTTTAGTGAAGCTATATCATCATTTATAACCATATTGTAGTTGTTGGACGTAAATGGTATAGTGGCAAGTGGCGTACTACACACGCATGGCAACAGGTTCGAATCCAGGATCGATATTCGCCTAGGCCAATCATGCATTATATCCCTCCGATGTCGATTAAGTGCTACCAGGCTCGCCTAAGTGGATAAAAGCACTGACTTGTACATCGGCGAGTCACTGCAAGTCATTGTATAGAATACACACGCATTCAATACACCACGATTCTGAATGGAGTCGAAATGCGGGGTCGCATCCCTCAGACGGGTCCAAAGACTTTAGCCTTGTCATTGTAATTATCTGTGCTGTAGCACGACCTACCTGTGAAGGCCCGGATTCTGCCAAGCATTACTAATTGAAAGTGACTCAAGTTCGCACAGACCCGAAGCGATTCACTTTCGTTTTATTGGCCTTTGACCGAGAAAGCTACGGAACATCGAGTTTTGACTCGTAGGGGACTCTTTCACCACGTCAGTCAAATTAACCACTGTCAGCGCACTTTACTTCTTGCCCATGATTGTGATCACAACTATGATGCTGAAATATTTAAACCTCGTAATGAAAGAAGCACGAAGCGTTTCCCAGTTTTGTACCTGGCTTGCAAGTGTGCACTTCTCGAGCACACATGCAGTTGGGGCTTTCTGCGTCTGTGAGCGTAGTAGAATATCCTATTGAATATAACGTGCCAAATGTGTCTGTGTTGGTTTGTCAGCATTTGTGTGGGTGTGAATGTGTCTGTCGGTGTGTGTGTAACCGACCGGAAATTCATGAGTCCTGCAAGCTTAGAGCGAGAGCTTCAATTTGGTAAGAGTACAGGTGGCAGGATGGTCACATTGAAAGTAGTTTACAACATCGGACATCGCTCACGGGCAGTCGGGCGGGCACGAAAGCTCTCCTTCCGGACATAGAGCGTTCGACTTTGGAAGGGGTTCAAGCAACAAGATCATAACAATGATGGTGAGAGTGAGGGCGGAGCGTGTGCGGAATGAGCACAGTTTTGATGAAACTACGCAGCCAAGTTGGAATAGATATGGAACGGACATCGTTGCTCAAATACGCATAACTTGAGCAGAACTCTGCTGACGGTCGGGCGCTCACGAAGTGTGTCGGGTATGTGAATTGGGTACAAATTCATATTTCCTCTTCTCCTGTGTCAGATTCGTAAAGGAGGCCAACTTGTTCACGAGTAGGAGGACTCTTTGGATACATGATTGCTCTGTGCCACTCCAACGACAGCATTTCCTTACTACACGAGTCTACTTCATTTAGATAATGTAAAGGATGGAGTCCCATCTATATATAATGTATACTGCAGCAGTGCTACATAACAGCCTGCCGAAGTTTCGAATCACTGTATGTGTCAAAAACATTAAGCGTTGAAACGCCAAAATAAAACAGAATTTCATCTGAATTCAGCATAATACGTGTCAGCAACGCAAGCGCTCAGCGCCTTGGCTTTCAGCGACGCGTTTTTTCCTCCTTTCTGCTCAGTTAATTATTTTATTGAAGCAAAGGGCAACGAGGGCGTGCCAATGCGGAAGAATCCGAGAAAACCAGGCCGTTAGACGCGAATTCGGGATATCAAGCTGTTCAACCACTTGAGTAAAGTACAAAAAATAGTGCTGCAGGCATAATGAACAATTAGTGGTCCCCTACTTATCATCACATCACAGGGACGTTTCTAGTTTCATTGGATAGAGCGCAAAATCCTCCAACTAGGGCTCCACGAAGCTGTAGCTAGATACCCGATTCCCAAAAGAGGTGAAAAGGAGCATATGAGAGCGACAAAGCCACGATGTAGGCATTGGACCAAGTCAGCACACGACACGTTTATTTCACGGAGGGATTGAGGTGGAGTGAAGCGAACGTCTGTGTCCAACAAATATCCGCGCTACCGGCGCCAGTGCTAGTATGTGAGTGTCTTGAAGTGGAAATGGCAATCAACAATTCAAGCATCGATGTAGTGGATTCAGCTCCACCGAGAAAGATTCAGATTATGAAGCTAAGTGTGAATGGACGTGTTGAAGTCGTGTTCATGACAAAGTGACGAGAACCGGAGCAAATTCTACTTAAATAGCATTGTTACCGAGCTGCTAATGTCCTAGATACGAGGAACAACGAGTGTGGAACAAGTCGAATACGGCGGCGATAAGTTCGTGAAGGAAGAGGGGAGAAGGCTCATGAATTCCATCAACACAGTGTCATGTCCTCTCCAGCACCATTAATTGAAATGGAATTCTGTCGTTGATTTTCGCCAACTAATGGAAGTGCAACTTCCCCCTTATCCAATATAGATGCCATAGGCGGCACCAAAAACATGCGAACAGAGCATAGCTTTCATTTACTGTGTAATTCATTACGTTTGCAATCTATAGCGATTTAGGTACAGATATTCTTTTAAGTGAACGCTTAGCCTCACTACATGGCAGGAATCTAATTCAAAACCATAACGACACATTGTCAGGAAAAATGGAGTTCTATTCAATGCGCAAAGGTGAGGGGAGGTATGTTCGGGTGACATCACTACCACTTGGAGTAAAGAGGTGGGATCAAACAACCCCATTACTCAACCATGCCAACGATTCTTTGCATCCTTCATGTGGTTGTTTGGAGAATTGCAAGTACTGGCCTGTATATATAAAGGCCTGCCTCTGCAAGCCACCTTGTAAAATGAGCAAATTGAAGGAAATCACGTTCTAAGGGATGTGAATGCGTGTGCATATCAAGGACATAATTTCACCATTTTACTTTGCACGCAAAAACTCAGAGTTAAGAGGCCTCCCGAAGCACATTTCTTAAGGGAAATACACTGAAGCCACTCTAACATGCTATTGGGACCATGAAGACGTAACTGTCATTGGAGCCGCAGAACAAAATTGAGCGAAAAAAGTCATTGCACAGAGGCAGATAGAAAATATCGAGAGCTCAACATACTAAAAAACGCTTGAGACAGCGATTATTCATAATTCATGGCAATCAATGGCGAAATTGGATCTACTTAACATCCACTTGGGCGGCAGCGGCGATAAGGCCTCACAAAGGTTTGATGAAGTAGGAGCTAGATAAATGTAGTAATACACGATTATGCTGATAAAAATTGAAAATCAATTTGCGACGAAACCTGCAGAACGTGTGCAGTTGTAACAAAAAAAAAGAAAAGTTGGCTCATGTTATGGGTTTATAAGTGTGGTACCTGTAACATATAATCTAACGCAGGCTCTGCAATGATTGTGGGCTTGTGGGACGTGTGTGACAGAAAGTGCGACAAGAAGGGCACATCGAGTACGGCATTCGAGCTTCGATCAGTGCAATTAGCACGAACACGTTCTAAGGAAATACATAGAATCACATATAAGGAGGCAATGCGAGAACCCGACTTTTGATTAAAAAGACTCGGATCAGTTTTTGAAAGTCAGAGGCCTCCAACGACTTCGACTCCGGAAATGAATGACTCACTGCTTTAAAAGAACAGAGCAACACTTGTCCCCCCCCCCCTCCATATATCCTACTCCTCACAGGTCTGATGGCTCACGGGCTATTCGAAGATGTGCAGTGATTCGTATAGAATTGGAATGCGTGGTGATGTGGAATGAAATTGATGAATTTTGACCGAAGTCGACTTGGCTCAGAGAAGATCTTATTAATTTCAGAACACATAAAGGTTACAGGTGCCCTTCGTGATCCTCAAAACAACGTATCTGCTGGAAATCTATGAAAGGATGTACATAGGTTGTGACTGGAAGGTCAAT
>UZAF01016103.1:30123-55957 GCA_900617895.1 Haemonchus placei | reverse complement strand
ACATACATACATACATACATACATACATACATACATACATACATACATACATACATACATTCATACATACATACATACATACATACATACATACATACATACATACATACATACATACATACATATACATACATACATACATACATACATACATACATACATACATACATACATACATACATACAGACAAACCAACAAACACACATAGCCCGTTATATATAGTAGGATAATGAGCGCTAAGTGTGTCTGGTGATTTGTCGGCATTGTGCGTTTGACCCGAAAATCACAACTCCCGCTTCCTTGGAGCTAGAACATTCAGACTTGGTAGGAGTACAGGCGGCAGGATGGGAACAGTTATGTTAGGTGGCGTAATTAGACTTCACCCACGGAGGTTAGGCCTGACAGGATAGGGGCATTGACACTTAGTGTCACGAATTAACTCCATCCTCAGGGAGGAGGGGCAAAGGCGGGAGAGGGGGACGCGGAAATCTTTTTTTCCACCTAATAAGTTGAAATATAGAGGCACTGATGGCCGAGTGGATAGGAGCATAAGCTCACGTCCGCACTTATGTTAGACAGAGCGCAAGTTCGATCCCTGCCAAGGCAAATCCATGCCTTGCGACAAATGCAACAATGGGATCGGTACAAGCGTCAGGCCCAGGTTGATAAACCGGCTTATGAAGAAACATAGTTGTAACCGTAATGTCCAAACTCCAATCGATATGATAAAGCTGTTAAAGGCACGGTTCACGATAAAAATGGTTACTGAGTACTTCCCTTAGGAATACTCAGCGGCTCCCATGGGTGGTTGAAGAGTCCCTCTCACTCTCAAAATCTCGACAGCCAGGGCATAGTGGAAGCCCTGTTGCTGTCCTGATTCGCTTCCCGCGTCTCGATCAATGTCACGTCAGAAAGGTGTCAAAGAAATACAGATTGCTATTATTCGTTCTAGGGCCCATACACAATCACCTGATCGCCGAGTGATGAGGCGATGTTTTCTCCCATTCTTTTTCCTCTGTTATTCTTTTTTCTGCCGCGATCCCTTTTTTAATTTTCTACCTGAAATGGCTAAAAAAGGGGAGCTTTTACTGTAACTAGGGTTTTTTTGTTTACTTAGGCTTATAAGCGGATCGATTTTTGCTTACCGTAGTCTGATAATTGCACCTAGACCCACACGTATGCAATGACGTGCTGTGTTTAGCCCGTCCGAACGTCCCACTCTTCTTCATTCTTCTAGTCTCATTCTCGTCCAGCCCCTTTTTTAATGATTTCTCAAAGCCTTTTTTCACTTCGGAAACACCGATGCACGCACTTCGTTCCTTCGCCTCCATCGCACCATTTTTCATCATAACATCCATTTTTCGTCATAATCTGGGAAAGACTCTCTCTCTGCCGTCAACAGAAACAGCAGTCGAATCATAGCTGCGAAGGTAAACACGAAAGAGAAGCAGTGGACAGTAAGTCCGTGTATGCATCGTAAGTCATCTGCCCCGTCGACGAGAAGGATGTATTCTATCTGAACCTTAACGAGTCCTTCTCAAGAAATCAGGGACAAGAACGGAACGGTGGTGCTCTGGTGGTGGAAGCTGAAGCCACTCGGTCCACGGCAGTCAGCTTAAAGTGAAGAGAACACGGTCTAAGGCAAATCATTCGCTCTGCTGACACTTAGCTGTACTGTTATGCGATCTCGAGATTGCAGCGGGCTGCGCCGCGCGCGAAATGGTAGGCTGACCTAGTTTCGCAGAACGGACTTCCCCTTACAATGCTGCTGAATACGTTTGTTTCTGGAGGTGGCGCCACTAGTTTCTAAGCCTTGATTACGCTCTTCGTCATTTTAGGATCCGTCAAGGCCCCATGGTTCCTCCAAAGAAACGACAGAATCACTTATTGAATCTCAGAAACAACTTTCATCGCATGCTCTTTCCTTCAACGGGCAGAGTTCTGAAGACGGTCACTCAAGCGCAACTGCGCACCACCGAGGGTATGGAGAAAATGAAACGAGAATCTTATTAGTACATTTCAATAGTTATTAAAAATGGCCATGATAAACAACTCTGGAGAAATTCTGGGGGAATTCTCAACATTTGTAACTATTGCTTTGCAAATGATTTGGGGAGGAGCTCGACATACTTGCCGAACTTTATTGATTTCAAGAGCTCTTAGATTTGAACTTCTTTAACCCGAAAAAAGGCAGAGGTGGTTCATTAAGTTGAGAACTTGGGAAGGCTGGCAAAAATCACGAGAGGGAGTAGTTGGCATTTGAAACTTCATGCGTGAATGGCTGACGCACCTCGATCTGCCCTGGACCGACCATCGCTTGACTTCCCTTTCAATTACCACCTAATAATGAGTGGGAAAGTAGAAGTGCAGTCACTGTGCTCAAGTTCTAGGACAGAAGTCAAAGAACAGAAGTAAAATAGATATTGAAACAGAAAGACTAGAGGTCATGCGAAAACATGTCACCGCGGCCTGGAAAAGTTTCACAAATACTAATTTGGAATAGGAGAGACAATACGCATATTGTATCGGCGTATTGCTAGCCAAAAACGAATCTGAATGGTACTTGAAGTATATGAATTTCTCTGAACTAAAGCGATATTTTTAAAATGTCCTGAGAACATATTATAGGGCAAGCAAGTATCTGTCAAAGTCTTGGTCGTTTGACTTTTTATGCTTCTAAGTAAGGATGCCTTTTTTTCCTAGTGGTATCATGATTAAAGTTGATAAAGACAACTCTGCTATATACACCCATTACGGAGAAGTTTCAGCTAGAGTTGCCTACAAATACCACTAGGTAGGTCATCGATACCGAAGAAATCTGAAATTGGAAATTTTGGGTCTCTCAACAAAATCTGCCTAATACTTTTTTCTGCCTGCGGAATATGCTTACAAGAATGCTGCTTGGTAGGGCAAACTTTTCGGCTCTTAGACTCCAAAGACAAAACGGGGACAGTGGAAAGCAACTGGCAACTTCCATGGACCCTTTATAAACTCTTTAGAATGCGCAATTCATTGGACTTTTGGTCAGAATCGTGTATAAATTATGACCTGAAAAGTTTCCGGGTTTTTTTTTCTCAAGATGGCCTACTATTACATATTACGGTTTCCGTTTATTACAGGCGGAGGTGGTGTAGTGGCATGTGGGTAAGTGGCGCACTTCACACACGCGTAGTCACCGGTTCGAATCCCCGATCGATATCCGCCTAGGCCAACCAAGCCCTTCATCTCGGTCGCTTAAGCGGTACCAGATTCGTCTAGGAGGATGTAGGGCTTGTACATTGGTTGACCATCGTAAGTAATTCTATGGGCCACATACGCATTCATTGCGCCACTGCGATCCTGATGGAAGTCGAATGCATGGTCGCGTCCCTGAGACGGGATTGATTAACGCTTCAAGTCTTTAACCTTTATCCTTTAATCCGCTATATTACAAAGATAAGCCTGCCTGCAGCAGACATGAACGACGTGTATGACGGTGTCGGTGCCACTTCCAGACGAAAGGGTTAGAGAAACGGTTTGATGGTTTTCCCCACAGTAGACAGGAGCATCTCAACTATGACATTGTGCTGCTATAACATGGTTTGCTTTTTCGTCGAATGGGAATGTAATAGAGTTATCATCGATTGTTTACGCTTACATGAGAATCGAAAAAAATCCAACTTTTGGCGATCCGGAACACAGCCCAATCAGAAAACATTTCGTGAGCAGCGGTTCTGGTGAAATGGTGGAGAACTATTAGGTGCATCAAAGAAATCGGAAGGATCTTTGTTGACGTCGGAGGCGGAGGAACGGACGGTAAAGCAACATGTAAGTCTTTGTTCTGTAGCTTCTTGTTCTGTGTCGAACGTAAGTTCAGGCTAAGCTTCAAACGTCGGACACGTTCGACACGGTATGAAGCTCAGAGTGGGAACGTTGCATTGCGAAGATCGACTGTTAGGTGGAGTTCGTCACTCTTTGGCGCTATATCCGTTCAGAACAAGGACACTTTATTCAGAACATCGGCTGGAAAAAGCAAAATTTCATCAGTAGACACTGAATTGGTCGTTAAGTGGCTGTTGTAAGAGATGTCACCTTAGCTCCAATGAAGTCCATTGGTTACCTCTCACTCGAGCGAATCGAACCTTTCATTGTTCATTTCTTTCACTTTCTCCAGAATATCGAAATGTTCTCACACAATTCTCAAATTTCATTTAGTTTTGATTCGAAACGTCATGAATAAATATGAATGTTTGAAGAGGCTTCCGTTGAGTAGCATGTCCTATCAACCTGTGCGAAAAACGCTTTTATTGCTATTTTTCCTTGTCAAGCTATTTATATTATAGAGATCTCTTTCAGTGGTCAAAACTTCGAATATAGGCAACAGGATAGCACCAAGGATACAAAGAATGTTTGACTTCCCCAAGTTAGCCCCATACTGCTGCCAAATATAACAGTACAACTGAACGCAATCTAGAGAAAAGAGTTGCCTAAAAGGTAGCTCCACATCTAGAGAAAAGAGTTACCTAAAATGTAGCTTCACTGAACTTTTTGAACATAATCATAGAACAGGAGATGTTTGATGGAGAAAATCTTGCTCTTCTCTCGTTAATAATGACTTATGGACGGAGGAGAGTTGTCGGGTAAATCAACGGGTTTCAAATCTATACATCGTTTTTACTGCGGAATGTTTAAAACTTCTGACAAAGAGAACGTCAGAAACTTGCGAAGAGTAGTTATCGTGTCGATTATAATAATGAAGGGATGTGAGACGTACCAATGATCAGGATTAATTGAGTTTCATTACACAGTTATGGAAATCAGAGAGTAGTCCTAAGAGCTCCTAAATCAAACCGCATATAATGGAAAATCAGGAAATACTGAAGCAAATTTTTCGAGCATTCTAAGATATAAGTCTAGGAGTAAAACCTTTATGACAATAAAAATCATTCACAGTACTCGAAAATTACAGTTTAGGCTAGCGAAGCCCATAACATTAATTGTGTTTATAAGTACTTCTTTCAAGTGAGCGGATCAGATCTCACATGTTAGGAGATGATGCCTGTGTTCAACATATTGATCATTACTGTTTGAGTGTGCAGCATTCCCTACGCTCTAAAAACAATTGATCCGGCCGGGTGGATAAAGAGAATACTAGTGTCTCTAGAAAGACGGCATCGGATCAAGCCTGAGTGTCACAGATAAGCTTTTTTTCGATACTGATTTTTTCATTGAAAAGATATGAGCTTCACAAACCCTGCCATTTCCAACAAAATAAGAGAGTTCGTTTAGGAAATGAAATCTGACAAAAATATACAAATGAGATATGAATCAAGCCACAAATACAGAAATCGAAAATTTCGAATAAGTTGTGTATTGTTGTGTGTTGAAATGTGTGTTGCTCTCACACTAAGCAGAGATAAAGACTGAATGAAACTAACCCATAGCAATGAATTTAATGCCCCTCATGACACAGTGTTAATGTCGACTAAATGGTTTTGTTTCTGTTCCGTGGAGAGTACGTATAAAGCGTTTACTCTTCTTTCGAATGCAAGAAATCAGTCTGACAGCCTAGGTAATGTGAGATGGCCAGATCAGCTGCTCAGAAATTAAAGTTGAAGTTGAAAGTCATTTTGTGATTCCCTTAATAGGCGCTATGAAAAGATGGACAGAAAATGGGTTCTTCCAAGAAACTGGTGATGCAGTAGAGGGAATGAGCGACCCAGGTAACAGCCTTTTGAAGTATGAATGCAATGGCTCGCTGCAAATGCCCATTTCACTAATTGGGGTAGAATTCATTACTCAAGACGTAGAAGTGTAGCGAACTGGTGTATCACTATTAAAATGGACAGTTAGAACTTTTCTTGTCCTGGGCATCATTATTTATATATGGTTCAGTATTTCCGTTTTATCACTCACTTTAAAGCATTGAAAACGACTTTTTCACTGACCTAGGCTCTAATTTTTTCGTCTTATAACTTTGTTGGATTCCATTATTAATGAGATTGGAATTCTTCAGATTCTTTGATGTTGCTTTTAATGTCACATGTTACTTTGAATTTCGGTAGAGCAACAAAAGGCACGGATCACGATATGGAATGGAAACGCAGAACATCATCCAGAAAGGTCAGAGACTGGACCAAGTCAAGCTGAATCCCTTGGCAATGCAGAATTTCATTCTCAATAGATTCAGCCTTTACATACGCCTGGTTGCAGCTAGAAGTAGCGTCAAGCAGGTATGACACACTAACAATTCGAATGCTGAACATGACGGCAGACTCCTTCGAAGCCCTAAATATAAGGGGATGAAATGAGTAGTCTATTTGCAGCTCTCACATTTATGGTATTCGACCTGCACAGAAGTCGCTCCAAATGTGTAGGTCTGTGCTATTACAATCGCATTCATAAGGACAGCGATTCCACAAGCCTCTTAATAGTTCTAGAAGAACCCTCTTCGTAGTTTAAGCGCAATTAGCTGGGATCGATTAGATGTGCGATTTCAAGCCGAGAAGAAAACATGGCAGGGACAACGGCAAGAACCTGTTCCAGTGGCAGGGGAGGTCGAAAAGCAATCAGAAAATTTTCGCGTCTGGTGCGCGCCCTATCTGGAAAGAAAATTTCTTTAACAGGCGTGTCTTCCAGGAGAAACGTAATAAGCATAATGAAATGCACTTCATGTCTTAGAAGAGTGTTATCCATACTGATTGCCAAATTAGTTTAGGCGAATTGGATTGGTCAGTTGTTTTAAGATTTGCCCTTTAATTAATACTATCGTAGAGGTTTGAAATACATAGAAAAGGAAAAGCCAGATTTTCCCCGTGAATGCTAGATATGGAGATTACTTATGGTACTTTCTTGACTATTACTGTTATTGATGCGAATCTCATGCACGGTTACTACTGTAGGCCTTCGCTTCCTGTGTATAGGTACATTCACCCAATACTGGATGGACGCGGCAAACCGCGCGGGGGAATTCGTGGGGATTTAAACGACCCTAACGCCTATCATTGGGGATCAGGTTCAAATTAGATTAGATAAGTAGGGCCAACTGATGCTACTTATGTACCCTACTTCAAATTAGAGCCCTAACGATACCCGCCGGAGTCGCTCGAATCACTAGGAATTTCGCCGCAGTCTGTCGCGTCCATCCAGTATTGGGCGAGTGTTCCGTCCTCCTCTCTTCCTTAGCTATTGCCAACCTTGACACTTCTTAGAGCTTATGGTTGCTCCTTCCGCCTGATAAAATGTCCTGACTACGATCAACGTAGGAAATGATCGAAAATAGCCAAAGATGAGATTCTCTGGTAGAGCCAAATACTAACTCAAGCTCCTTTGTGGTAACTGGAAGGCATACTTCACGATTAAAATGTTTCCCAAGATTTCTCCATGAAGAATAACAAATAGTTTTCATTGTATACCACCCTCGGGTCTGACCGTGTTTCGAAGACCTTGTAAAGAACGTACTATTCGCAGCAGAACAGCTTTGTTTTCAGAGCAATCACTCCCGTTTCACGACGATAGTGAACGGCATTTTTTCCATGCTGTGGCTAACATTTCAGAAACCCTGATATTTCTCTAGGTGCACGGATCTTAGCGCGTCCTCAGCCACTGAGGCTCTGTTCTGCTCCAAACTCTCTTTACCTGATTTGAAAAGATACCTCGGAAGATAGTGATTCGTAACTTTTATGTGAAGAAGCTTTTATATAAGTCATTCGATAGTTGCTTTACGAGCGGTAATGCGATTACGTTTCTCTGCCGAAAAAGCAGTCTTAGTGCGTTGCAGTCTGCGTGCGGTAATGCGTTTGCGATTCCTTCATAAAGCGGTGGGATGAAAATGAACTTGGAGTCATGAAGTGCATGACACCGATTTGTTTACGAGAATTACGAAAGCACGTTTGATGGAAGGACAAGGCGACGCATCGACTGATTTCTGGAGAAGACGGTGCATCTATTGAATTTCAGGAGTATAGAAAAATAGAAATGAAAATAGGCTCAAATACCATCTTTATAAAGAAGGATAATATTTAGTAAGTAAAGTTTGATTCTGCAAAGTGATCTGCCTGTTGAAAGCAGATGTATATGGGAGCTGTACATATCCCTCTCTGGAAGTAAAGTTTTCAAAAAATATTGGTTGGTGGCGCACATCAGAGTAGTTCAAAATCAAGCAGAATTAAGATGTCTCGGAGTCAACGCCGTCGAGCCTCTTTCAAAAAGGGAAAAATCAACCCGCTCCACCTACTCCNCCCCCCCCCCCCCCCCCCCCCCCCCCCCCCCCTCTCGATTGAAAATTATTGAAAATCTCGACAGGATCCCTTTCAGGACCATGTCTTCAATTTGCAGACTGCTTAATTTGAGCAATTACCTTCAATTACCTTCAAGAATTTATTAATAAAAAAATGTATCATTTGTTATGTGAAGGGGAAAGGCATAGCCGAGTCACAGGAAGAAGAATAATGAGGCGTAAGCTAGGCGATACGACTCATTTGAATATAAATGGATAAACAAATATTGGATAAAGGATGAAGTGTTTGCTGTTTATCCCACCCTGCATTCAACTATCGTTAAGAATAGTAGTGGCGTTTTGAATGCATGCGTGGTCTATACAATGACTTGCCGTGGCCAGCAGGTATACAATTTAATGCTCTCATTCTCCAAGATGAGTATGTTACCATCTAACCCACCTTGGGAGATGGATGGTCTCGATGGTCTAGGCGAATATCGATATCGATACGGATTCGAACCCGTGACCGTGCTTGTGTGATAGTGCGCCACTTGCCACCACCTTATCTCTGTCACTACATAACCATCAGTCCTGAGATATACAACAATTAATTTTAAAGTGCTTCCACTAATGCATCACTCACTGCATTGTAGAATTACATGCAATAACTTATGTTATTGCCACCCCTTTGATCATTCAGAATTCGAGACACAGTGAATGTCAAAAAGCTGCCTTAGGGCCTAACTTCCATTCAATTTTTTAATTATTGAAATATATATGAATTGAAGATGAAGTTGACAGACACAAAAAAACGAACCGATAAATTAGAATCACTGTTAGCCTCACTTGAAAGTTTTTTTCTGGCAATAGCGACGGTGCCAAAATGCATGAGAAGGTGCAGGAATAAAAATCAACTGCGCACTGACTTACTACGTATAATGATGAGAAGCAAGACTTTCCAAATCGCAACTCGTCTCCAACCCCATGTATACCACTTGCTTAAATGAGAAAAGGAAAGTCATAGCTAGGACAAGTCTTAGAGAGGCTGTGACTCTTTGGATCGAAACCGATTGGACCTAAAACTTTCCAAATCAAAGGGACGTATGCTGCTTGTAAGAGATGAGGCCAAAGAGAGTGTTCGACGTATCTATTTTGAAACTACTGGATGAATTGATACCAAACTCTCCACTGCTACAACTCAGCAGGTTAATAAAAAAGAATTGAAGTCAAATTCGAAGACGAAGTTTGCTGCGAAGAGACGCAAAGTGGCGAACAAAAATACGGCTTATATGCATCAGTTTAGTTCACAGCGGAGCCCCGTAGGAATCATTTGCCGATAATTCGTCTGTTACCACTACAGTATCATTCACAGAACGGCAAATAACTTTCCAAGGTCGTAAATTCCTAGTTTCAGCGAAAAATAGGAAAATTTGTTCAAAAACTGTAAGCATACAACGAGGTCCCTTTGTTCCTCGCAGAATGCAAGATGTTACGTTCACTCGACTTGTTTTTACAGTTTCTTATAGTTGCAACAAAGGCAAACCCGATTCGAGATCATCCAGCAACCACCGCACCAATATCAACATAGTCGGAGATGAATACTAAATGCCATCGAGCGCATATCGGTAGCAATAAGTAGAATGATTACATAATCTGCACTTCTTTTTTAAATCTATGGAGTGTCAAGAATATCATGGTATTTGAATAGAACCGAGTTACTCGTGAGAAGTATAAAAAAGATTTTCACCGATATCTAGAGAATCGCCAGAAGTAATCCAACAAAACAACTAGCATGAGAAGGGAGTGGAACCGTATTGGAGGTGGGCAATAATAAGTGATCCGATAGTGTCAGGCGAAGTTTTCTTTTGGCATGCTATCCATCATTACAACAATGTTCAAAAATACTCGATAGTAAGGAATAGCAACTTTAACATCTCACTCCGTTTATTCCCTACACTATAAACAGGACCAACTATTATACTATTATAATACCAATTAGAGCAATGCATGATAAAGCAAACGTGACGCTGAGCTCTCTAACAGTACTTTGCCACTCTCCTTTGGATAGCACTAGCCACTTTTCCCTGGATTGTAGATCGCTTTTAAACACTTTCAAGAATTTTCGATCTTTTCCGCTTTCTTGAGCAAATGTAACACTAGACCACCTTTCTTTCAATTCTCATTAATAACCTAAGATCATTCTTCCTCTGATTAATTGTGAAATATTCTCCGAATCTGAAAAGGGTTTGGACAAAGTCATGAGTCGGGTACTGGAGAACACACCCAGCCCATCGCATCGGGGAGCCCCGCCCAGTTTAGACATGCGTGACAGAGGTTGAACAAAGCGAAGCCGGCTTGCTAAATTCCACAATTCCTGACTCGACCTTTCCAGGTACCTCTTGAGGTGAAGTCACCGCGTAGATAGACGAGCTAAAAGACAAAAGACCGAGAGGCAGGCAGACAGGCTCACAGACAGACATACAGACAGACAGAGAAATAGGCAGATAGATACGAGCACTTTATACTATCTGGTCGTGAGCTTACGCCGGACTCCCCTTATTCTTATTACCGTCCTCTTAGAAAGCGGGGATGCATGGTTGGCCTTCTGGCCACAAAATTTGGGCATACTCGGACATCGATGCTTCTACAACGGGGCAACCTGATCAGCAAACTAGAACCTTGATTAGCTCATATGTTGTCGTTATGATTACACCTTCATTATAGACCCATATATACAGTCTTATATATCACATATATAAACCATTGGTCAATATCCTCAGATTATTGGTGGTTGGATTAGTTTTTAAGCAACTGATTTCGGAAAAATGTGAAAACCGGTCCCTTTCAGAGTCGTAAACATTGAGGGGGAAAGATATAGAGACGTTTGCAACTCAGCGTATATGTTCCGCGTATCGTATCAGCCGACATCAGCTGCTGTTAGTCCCTGTCACAAAGTATCACAATCCGACGAACCCCGCATCACCTTCAAAAGGTCAAGTAGCTTCTAATACTCTGAAGAGCACAGCCGAATCAACAGCTCTCTCCATCTCTGTTTAGTTTGGTGGGATCGCTTATTAGCCTTGATCAATTTTCAACAGTCTCTGTGAGCAAACATTCACGATTCCGATGCATCTGACATCACCCACTGAACTGTCAAAGCTCCATCGTAAGCACAAGACGTAACAGGCTGAGTGGCTCCTGCCTTTTATGACCCCTATCGACAGTTGATTTAACTTCCTATCGGTGTCCCTCCACGAGTCACACTTCTTTATAGCCTTCTAGAAGGCCAAGATCACGCTATCAACCTAAACGTTATGGCCAGATCTTTTCCTCAATAATCATCTACGATCGTTTCACACCCCTTATCATCCATGGAAAAGTCGAGGTTCCACTCTTGTAACGGAAGGGCTGAAAGTCTCTGTGGCTCTTGCTTTCTATGATCCTTTACAACGATTACTAACTCTTATCACCTTTTATCCCCTATAATCAGCTTTTCTTATGCCGTCTGTATTCTAATCAATTTTGAAATCACTGAGTTATCCAGATAAATAGACGCGCTGAAAACTAAATAACTAAAAACTAAATAAATTCAGTTAATCATCAAAGGGAACGAAGTCGAGCAACAGTGACGCAACATCGGTGGAGGATAGATGTGAAAAAACTTTCTGCTATCGGCCATTTTACAACAAGTAGGAAAGCTGTAGAGCAAATGACGACTGCCACAACTGGAAAACCAAACACGAGCGAAAACGGCGCGAGAAATCAGTGACCAGGACATCTTTCATAAATTCGCAAAAGATCTGATTTACCAAGATATTACATTTCGTTTCTAGATCCCTTTGAAGTGCTGCAGAAGTTCGTTGCTTTGCTCAAATAGTAAGCAGTCTTTATGTGAGAGTTGGTGTGATTTTATAGCGGTGCTAAATATGCTTATGATTCACGAAGTGGTCAGGCTACACACATGTGGCGCGCTGTTCAACATCGAATGCCAAAGAGCTTGCTCTTTTCTCACATTTTACAATTTCCTGCTTTACTGAATAAAACTCATGAAATTCTGGTATGTCTTCTTGTTTTTCCCTTCCATCTTTTCTAAGAACACATCACTTCCCATCTATTCTGCCTTAATTTTATTGAAGAGGAAATTTCTAGCAATCTTGGGATCTCATCTTGAGACAATGGTAATGGCTGGTTTGGAGAAGGAAGCCTAGGTATGTAGAAGATAAGGCTGATAGGGGTTTGCTTTGAAATGAGACGTGCTCATGAGCAGGAGAAAAGTAAACTCCGTACAGCGTAGTCCCAATTTGCACGATCGCTCTCCAGGAGTGAGCGAGAAAGAAAGCATCCGCGATGACGCCAAAGTCAATACATCCCCTAATCGCATCCAACTCCAATCAGGTTTGAGGCCCGACGGGATACATAACATGCAAATTAAGTCATCCTGACAAAAGTCTGTTATCAGGACGCTATCTCTAATGAACGCTAGGCTTGCTAGAATGTTTGCTTATAATAATAAGTGAAAATTTTCCTTGGCATTGTGTATGGTCTCTCGAGAACGGACTGAGATCAGACTACAGCCACGTGTCGCGGGATAGAGATCGCACAAGGATGGCAGAAAAAGAAAGAAAAACAGCCCCTAGAAAATTAGATCTTTTTGCAGATATTGAACCCAAAAATTGCCTAAGTGTGGAATAACGCTAAAAAGTTGTGGCCTCTATTGTCAAAAGCACTATTATTTGAAGTTATTTCGTCATATCACGCGGACCACATTGGCTTCGTTAACTAATTGTGAATCCCATGTCTTCAATCCACCCAATTAGTGCCAAACTCAGCAGGTCAGAAACCCTCGTTTCCCAAAGCCACAACTTTGTAGTTCAGACACACTTTCAGAAGTGCGCCAATATTTTTCTCAAAAAACAAAGGTCTGGGCACTGCAAGACGTCGGGAATCGTCCGATCCTATCGTCGATGAAACTTGGCAACCCCGCAAAAAACCGTCGCACATGGCGTGCGCGGTGCAGCCCACTGTGATCTCCGGCTGAACATGCTTGGACCGTCTAAGGGTTTAGCTGCCTAAATTATCTTCTAACAGGCGTACATTTTAAAACAACGTCGGTGCTGCAGCGGTTCTTCACGTTTCTAGAGGTTCTTCGACTTACCACTTCCCCTTCTAATTGCCCTATTTTCCACAAGGAGAAAAGTTCGACACGCCTCATTCTACTTTCACATTGCTTCTTCTACAAGCGTATCTGATTCATTTCTCCATTGAGCGTTCAAAATTGCTTTCAAATACCTGTGCACAGGGAAGCAATTCTCAAGCAGTAGCATTTCATTGCATAGCACACGAGATGGCTACCTGATGCGCCTCGCGCTACTTACGCAGCGAGTTGTGCTGCAAACGACGGTGGAAACGAAGAGCCCTATGAAGCGTCTAGTAAGTAAGGCAGGAATGTTATTGCCGATAGGCATTAGGCGGAATCACGGAGCAAATGCGGCTACTCACCGAATGGTTAGCAACTTTAATGAATGGCAAACAATTTCTCCCCTCACGCCATCATACAAGTCCAAAAAGACCAATCAAACACATTTCGATTCCAATGAACAGATGAACACCTAAACTTCGGGTTCATAACAGTCAGACAGAAATGTGTTTTTGAATTCTCGAAGTGAAATAGTGCAATGCAAAAGCGGTTGTGATCAAGGAGAAATTAAGTCCTCTGGGTAATTGTTCCCTACAACTTTCTAAAGACCAAGAATGCTCTAAAAACAGCTAGCAGGGAGATAATGAGTTGCATCTACAAGAATTACATCTATCGGTATCATATCTACGCATAACAATTCAAGGCAATAACTACGATATTTCAGCGTAAGTATGTCGGGTTTAAGTTCTCAGTGCGAAAAATATGCAGTGAATGCCATAAGGAGATCTCGTATATATGAGTATCATCGGTCTCAATAAATTCTGGTGATTCACTGTTGGAGAAAAGAATTAGGTGCCCTGACTTGGCTAGTGCCCTGGAGACCTATTGCATTTACCATCGTCATCCCAAATGTTGCTGGGCTAAATAAGGATACCGCACGTCAAACCAATATTGCTATATTTCTAAGCAGGTTTACATCTATTAATTATGAAGGAATCACTATATCTCTGCGAAAGGTAGATTAAATGCTTTTAAATGCACTTGAGTAGATCGTGCGAAGCAAGGGTATGATCATTGTGCGGGACTTCTAGCCAGCAGTTGTTTCATAGCAACCGCTCCAAAACAATGAAAAGCCACATGCTGGAAAAAACAACAAAGGATGCTTTTCGAAGTGAGTGAGAGCGAATGTGTCATTTGTTACACTCATCTGACATATTATGGAACGTTTTTTTACCAAGCCTATTTTTATAGTCCTTTGTTGGCATGAGAATGAATTTAGCGCTGTTTCACTTTCACTTATAAACTATCTTTTCACACTGAAAAAAGTGATAATGAGTCAAGGGCCGTAACAGTAGGTAGCTCAGGAACAAATGGCAAAGAAGTTGGGCTCGAATGGATATCACTTTGTACTATTTGACATAGACCTTACGCTAAGTAGACTGACATCTGATTTCTTCCAGAACCACTGGCACACCTTTTACACATCACAGCTCAGCAAACTTTCCATTTCGCCAGCAAACTTGGAACAAATGTGGAGGAAGCTGTGGTGGAGGAGATAATTATGTCCCAAACTAAAGCGTATAATCATGGCAGCTTGTCTTTCGGTTCACAGAATCTGTTCAGACCACTAACATCGGCATTCAAACTATGTGAATCAATGATTGCAAAGTGACTATCAAACACGCATTAATTCTGCTTTCTTTAGAAGAAAGTGTGAGAAAAAATCATCTGGAAGATTCGATGAACTCGAGCTACTCTTAAAGCTGGGGTGTGCGCTATTAAGCTCACAAGCACGGCACCAATATTCCCGACATCCTATCTAAGATCCATTGGTATCAGCTACGTAAGCTGACTATGTAGTGCAACATTTATAGCTGATAATACTACATATCAGAAAAACTGCACATCTGAAATGCTCCTAACTGGCAACTGTGATGAATTCTAGGCAACAAAATTCACCAGAACAGGAGAACAAATGGCCCTCATTTGGCTACAACGTTTTCAGGTGACGTGGATTATTGCTGCCATGTAGCGTCGAAGTCATCATTTTCCCACAAAAGTTGCGAATATATCAGAGTACGGAGTAAGTCGCACGTTTGCGAGTTCTCAACAGTAGTGGCAGTTGCCCGCGCCCTGTTGGGAAGAAGAGGTTTGTTGCTTGAAGCTCATCACTTCTTCACAAACTTCGACTCGTTGTATCTTCTAAGGCCCACACCGTTGGACAAACATATGATACCTTCTATGCCCTAGAGTCAGAAACTCTGTTTCAGAGGCTTTCTGAGTTCTTGCACTAATTCTTCCAGCAATGATATGATATGATATATATAACCGTAATACATTGGTTACGGAGCAGCCATCCTTGTATTACAGGGGGACGTGCTGCTTGTCAGGCATCTCGGTCACGGGTTTAATTACTTCGACTATACTGAGCAATCATGTCCGCTTAACCTTGTGTATTATTTGATCAGTCTTGACTCCAAAAATCGTGCTCATGCTTTATTTTTCGACTTTGCTTCGAATTCTTCATTGTGAAGTCTTCCAAGTGTACTTTGAATACTGCAATGTTTACTAAATCAATGCTCACAATCAGGTTTTTGAACTGAATGTTTAAAGAAATTCTCACTGCTCATCGTGAAAAGTTCCTAATAGGAAACAACTTCATTTTATCGGCCTCACCCTTTCCTCTTCCTCTTCAAAACTTTCTAAACGAACGAAGGAACGGAGCAATTACGGGACCTCCTATGACGGGCAAAGTGGCTTAACGATCCAATCTTTTTTAGGACATCATTTTGCTATGGTCTAGACGTTATCTCACATTTGAAATATGAACCAACGACGGAAGCTGTTCACCCCCAGTTTCCCAACCTGGAATCAGAGCCCGTAGTTTGAGGCCCAGACTACGTTCAGGACTGACGAATGTGACGTTTAGGCCGCTTTTCAAACCAACAATGCTGCATATGGCTTTTTTGGGAGTCATAGATTCTCGAAAAAAANAAAAAAATCCGGAACCATTTATTTAATCACGAGCTGTGCACCAAAGTAATAATAGGGATGAGACCAGGCGACTGACTCGTCAACTAAGACTAAAACAGAGTCCTGTTTCATTTTCATCTTCATCGAATGAATGAGAATCTTCCTATGAACCACCGAACAACGAGATAACGAGCGACAGTTCGGTCAAAAAGTATACATATATAGTATACAGTTTACATATATGGCGTTTGATCGACCTACCTAACTCCATTCAAAACAACGTCTTCCTCGAACTAGGAAGCGTGAGGTTCGCAACACCTTCGCTAACAATTTCCACGTTAACAGCTTCTCATAGAAGTATACATCCTCAGAGCTCTGGAGATATTGGAAGGCCGTTTCGAAATCCCCCTTCGTTGAAATGCTTTATTCTACGAGAAATATTTCTGGAAAAGAGTAGTCTGTCTCTGAGATATATTTGGAGAAGAACAAGGCTGCAAGGGAACTTCACAGCCCAGCGTTAACAGATTTTGCATGGCGCATTTTGTGAAAATGCAGTCTGGCGATATGGTGAGAGAGGATCGGACTCTTCGACTCACTAAACCGGGACATCGTTCCCGGAGTTTTTCGTGTATTATGTCTAAATCTACACAGCGGACCTCTACGTTATAGCCTGGTTCACGAACTCGGAATGAATGACGCTATTGGGCACCAGACAATTAGCGTCTGGACATGATCCAGGCTTTGCGATCTTGCTCTCGTTTGAGGGCTCTACCTTTCGTGATGTTCGTATAGCATTCTGATTTCGTAGCAAGTAATAACGCAGTTCAGAAAAGTTCGGTATGGGTTCGTTACCCTTGCGATATGGAAGCAGCACACCTCTGCGCGCACTCCGGGAGCCTGTCACGTGCAAAACTGTCATTGTCAACGTGGGACTCACCAGCAACTTACCCCGACTTTTTCATCCTTCCTGCTGTACATAAGGCCAAGCAAATAGCTTTTATCATTCCTTTTGAGAATTTGTCTTTTATACCGAAGGTCGAGTTCTGTATTTCCAGACTTGAACTACAAGTACCAGTTCCGCACAGTTCTCCCTTCGAAAGCACTACTTCTCAAAACAGCTAACATAATTGATGGCAGAGCACTTATTCCACGGGTGAAGTTTTACAGAAGCAAGGGCCGAATTCTTGGTTCCCCACGTTTTCAGAAAAGATGATACAAGGTGATCTCTCGAGTATTTCTTGTTTTGAAAAGGGGCATTCTACTTCGAATGACGCGGAGCTCATCTCACTATTCGAGGCTAGAATTCAAAAAAGCGCGAGGAAGCAATCAATGTGTCAGGCGGCGAAGTCTTTTTGACCAACCTAATATTTCGAATCTTCGAATGTACTGCAAGCTAACCCAATTTTTTATACGTAAGTTGTTGGTAGATGATCGATCAGCCTCTGATGCTTTACTCTATGCTTTTTACAAGTTAGCAGCTTTTGCTATAAATAAAATCTAGCTAGCATATCTGCTCCTGAATAAAATAAATATATAAACGGCTAAATAACTCTGCGACCACTTAGATTTATTACCTTCTCTTTCTACTAATTACAAGCCTGCTTATTAGAGCGATATGAGCAGGGCGATTCCTACTTCTCCTCCTCTCCTTCCAACACTTCCTAAGCCGAGTATGTAATCCAGACAGGCGTCAGACGTAGAGGTTATTTAGAATAGCCATATTTAGCAAGCTCATAGATAAGGCAAAAATTAGTATGAGCCTCCAGTAATGCCACATCCAGAACGCGAAAACCAGACACGGTGATTATGTGTCAACTTTTGCCATCCTTCCAAGTTGTTGCTCAACATAGCACTTGGCAGCGCAAACGCGACCCATCTCAACTAGCTTCATAAATGGCACACCACAGTTATTGAGGACATTGTTCTTCCAATTGCTGAGCATTAACTGGTACTATACAGTGTAGGTACTCATCCACTCGGATACAGCGTTACAAGGAGAACAGATTTTCGGTATTGGAGGACGTAAAAGAGTGAAAAATAGAGCGAATAGAGCCATATGAATATGGAGGGAAGGAAGAGGAGCTAGAGGAAGAATGATGGCTATATAGTAGGTCGCTTAGACGCGTAGGCAACGTAATTGATTCCGGAAGATTCCTAAGCCGAGGCTTGCGTAAATAACGCTAACAGCTGAAAATCCTTGTCGACTAGTGTATGTGATCAAGTCAGGAATCTGGCAATAAATTTCAATCTGAAAACGACGCAACGATGCTTCAGCGATGCGAAGAGGCTCTGCAAACAATGTAACTGAAAAGGACTAATGAATAAGCGACTCGGAGAAGGAGGGAGTAGTTTGTTATTTGTGGCTATGCTAGAGGCAAGCACACGAGGCAAGAGAGTGCCGTAATTGGATAGAGAATAGCGCCATACCGCTAGATGCTTCTATATTTCGGAACGGCCTGCTATTTGTTGTTGGCTGGTGAATCGTCTTTGTGGCCGAGGTCCTAAGATACTTAAATTCTGAAAAAAATTCTTATCAAATTTTGATATAGACGTTAGACTTATAAACGTGACGTTATAGAAATGGCGAGAATTTGTTGAGGTTAGCCTTGGAGTACACACTCGAGCTAATATTGTTAGCAAAGAAGGGCCTATCGAGCGACCACATGTGTAGCTCCGAGAGATGACGGAAGGGTCGAAGAATGAAATCGTGAGCTGATTGGAACAATTTCGCTGCGAAAGGGGAAAGCCTGAAAGCTTGAGCCCTGGTCGCAACGTCGACTTCTCTACGACGATTCTCATCGCTAGTTGCGAATCGAAAATAATTATTTCTTTTCACTTACCGGCTCTAATCATCGACTAAATTACAGTAAGTTGATATTGAGAATTGGATAATATTTATAGATTTACCGATTTATTTGTTTATCACAACAACACCACGTCCATCATAATACTAATTTATTAAAAGACAATACACACTAAAAGGATGGTAGTGGCGGCAATAGATCATAGAATAAAGCGATCATTTCAGCCAAATGCACTTAACATATCTACAATCAGAACAAAATATAATTTGAGAGCCTAATTTAAAGGCACAGTTCACGATAATTCAATGGGCGGGAACGTCAGTGGCTTTCCAGCCTCTCGATCGATGTCATGCCATCACGTCAGACGAGTGTCGAGACAATACAGATTGCAAATATTCGTTCTAGGACCCACCCACAACCAGCTGATCGCCGAGTAATCAGGAGATGTTTTTCTAAAATCTTTTTTATTCTTTTTGCTGCCGCCATCCCTTATTTAATTTCCTACTCTTAGAGGCTGAAGAAGGTGCGCTTTTTCTGCTGTTACTAGGGCTTTTTTTGTTTACTTATGTCTATAAGTGAATGGATTTTTGCTTACCAGTCTGTTATCCGCACCAGAACCCACACACACGTAGTGAGACACATTGTATAGCTCGTCCGAACGCCCCACACTTCTTCATTCCTCTGGTCTCATTCCCGTCCAGCCCCCTTTTTAACGGTTTTTCGAAGCCTTTTTCACTTTGGAAACACCGATTCACGAAGTTTCTTCACCTTCATCGCACTATTTTTGATCTTGTCTTCCATTTTTCATCATAATCTGGATTACCCAAAATTATCGTGAACTGTGCCTTTAAGTTCAACAAGAAGTTGAGTCAATCTTATAATCCGTCAGAACCTTTGCGATAGACACTGCCCAGCCAATATCACTGATTCTTTTCACGTAAGCTTACTTTAGCATTGCCCCAGAAGTGCTTTTCGAAGCTCTCAAAATAGCATTCGATATTCATATTCATTCTGGGTGGATGCTCAAGTTTCCCCTCTTTAACGGAGAAAAGTCGCGGAACGAACTAAGTACTACGATCATCTGCAAATCAATCCAATGCGCTCCTTTAATGAAAATCCTCTGTAGACAGTTGTGATAAAACAGCTTTCATTATGTAAATCCGATTCGCACACATCAGATGAATTCTACACAATTTATGAAGACTCATTATTCATATTAACTTTTAATTCTCCTAGTTTTCGATTTCTGGCTGATATTGATAACGATGTTCAATATTGAGTGTTCATTTGAGCTCCGCATATCCAACTCTACTCATCAACAACGAAGTGGAAACTAGTAAATCGCTATTTGTCGTGCGATGGACCCAGCAAAATAGAAATGCGATATAATGCGAGCAATTAGACCACTAATAGTTACAGTGTAATGAGCAGCGAGAACATCAGCTGAGACAGCGTCTGAGCGACAATCCGAATCACAAGAACATGCAATAAACAAAAAGAGGAGAGACATACGTCGTCACGTACATTTCTTTTCATCAGTCCCACAGATGGGAAAGTCATAATGGATCACAGATCAAACTCATTTGGTTCCAGGATATGACATCGTCTTTCATACAGAGGTCCTTCGCCTTACAAGTAGATGTATGTGCGAACTGTCTCAAGATTTTTGAAGGAAAGGGACTGCGCACAAGCTGGCAACTTCAAAAAGGACTCAGGCCCGCACCAACTGTGTTTCCTTCGAGTTAACTGAAAGACAAAATGCTTGACTGATATGACAGTATATTGAACCAAGTCCAAACTCCTTTAGAATCGAACTCGAAAGGGGAAAATACGAAGCATCAAAGAAAACAAAATCACACTTCGGAGCATGATGCCCATTCCGGAGCATGATGCCGATGCTTGCGATGGCCCTCATCCTCATTCTCTAGCAACAACAAACTCAATGCAGTGAAATCTTCAGAGGAAATCATGAATAATTCAGCATTGTTGACGAAATGGAGCAGGGTTGGTTAGGAGCTATAGTCAATCCTATATACTAGGACATCCAATAAGTAATATGCATATTTACAACGGGTGTGTTGTGATTCGTGCGATTCAGGGTGCGCGCGGCAAGTTGCACGGCGAAATTTGGGTGCGATTTGGACGACTGCAGCGTTTATTATTGGGGCCCGAATTTGAAGTGAAGCAGGTCAGTAGGATTGTCCGACCCTACTAAAGTACTCTACTTCAAGTTTGTGCCCTAGAGATAGGCGCCAGAGTTGTTTGAATCATCGCGAATTTCGCCGCGCAATTTGCCGCGCGCGCCCAGCATCGCACGAATCGCATGTCCTCCATCTACAACGTATTGCAAATGGTCCAAAGAGTAGGTGAAAAAGCAGGTGTTAGGTCTGCTTAGTAGCATACATCTGTGGGAATTTCTTCTTGAACATCCGTAAATTTCGAACTGCAAGAGTGCATAACTGCCATGGTGGGGGAGTGGTAGTAAAGAATGGACCTGCCTATTCAGCATGCTTCGCTGGACGGATTTGATCGAGAGACAGACCGGCGGAAAGTTCTGGATTATTATTGAAGTATATTTGCATTTGTAATTGCAGGTACATATTGTATACGAAAAAGACGCTGACTGCGAACGAAACTAAATAGCCTTTGGAGGAGTTCTGTTCTAGGCATAACAGATGTGTATGGAGCGTTCTAAACAGTCAGAGGAACACCGCGAGGAAGCTCAATGATCAAGCACAGGAAAGTGGTCACAAGGTCACAAGACCATTTGGAAATGAAGTCATCACACCCATTCTCCATTCCAGCCGCCATTGCATCATTGATTCTATCATCCTGGTTTGGAATCATTCAAATGAAAAATAACGAATTTGAGAATGAGGTAAAAACGGATGTTCTTGAAAATATAGAGGAGGTATCAAAAGTTTTCCACAAGGCATCAAATAGCAGGCAACAAAGGTGGTGACGTTGTGGATACATTTCAATGAAAGACGAGTGATGTTCTTACAACATGACAAAATGGACATTACGTACGGGATGTAGTGATAAACTTAAAACACTCAGAATTGGGACTGTACCCCAATGTTTGACCAGTCCTCAGCGCTTGAGGTAACAATGTTTTTTCAACGCATTGACTATCTGCACTCCCTGAACCACCTGTTCAGCTGTACATCATCGGTTTTTTGAGCCAAAGTCAATCCTATATCTAATCGCACCTATTGCGAATAAGCAGTAGTCAGATCGAATATGCTAACGCGCGAAGTGAACATATTTGTTTGGGAAGACACATGACATTGAAGGTTGTGATCGTCGTGCTGAATGTTCAGTACTTCTTCGTGCTGAATATGAGGTTCCACAGCAGGTCCCTGGCCCTCTTCGCAACTACCTGTACCTCGCAAGCTTTTTATCAAGCGATGGGGAAGGCTGACCGCATGCCCATCCAACTCGCGATACAGAGTACAAAAACGTAATCAATTTCCAGGTAAGACAATATGACATCTACTTAATACAGTCAATGAAACATGAGTACCACACATTACTTTACTCATATTGTACGTAAGTATGCCCATCTAAACGAAGTCCTAAGCTATTAACTCAAACATAAATGCAAGTGTTTGAAACCTTATAGAGCTGAACCAATCCGTTGTGAGACGCTCCCCTGCATCCGTCAAATACAGAACAGTAGCACTGCTTCCAATGCACATGTGGCATATATTAGGTTGATGCATGATTATTGCGGATATTTTGCGGCTTCATTCCTCTCGATGCAATTTGAATATCGAAATCGGAGTTTCTATAGAAACAATCTTCTCGATTTTCTTAACAGTAATGCGTCTGAAAAGTCATCTTCACATCCGCCACATTATGCTCTTCTACTTCGAGAAAGGTTGGAAGGCGGCATAGTCATTTAGCGATCTCAACGATTTTTTCCGCGATGGAACAGCCAGCCAAAGCCAAGAAGGAATCAGATCTGCTCCTAAATCCGTCATAGTCACCTACAGAAACTTCTATGGATTATCCCGTCGTATTCGTTGAAAAATTGGCTAACCTACAGAATCACGACGAAATGATTAACTTGATGCCCGATGTCAGAGCGGATCGCCTAGAATAATCGAAACTTCTCCGCCTTAGGAAACCGACTGCCTAGCAAATTGGAAGCGATGCTTGACATAGGACGTGGATACATTCCAAAGTAATTATTCAAAAACGTTTTTGTTTAGTATTTTTACCGCTAAAAATTAAATAAAAATTATTGAAAAAATCAGCAATAATTATGCATCAACCTAATACAATGACTTAGAATAGCCAACCAATGCACAAGTCAGCGCTTTTATCCTCTCAGCCGAGTCCAGTGCTGGACAACTGATCTCAGAGCGATAAAGGGCTTGAATTGTTGATGTCGAGACTTCCTTCTGTCGCTAGGTCAACGTCCAGCACCGGAAGGAGCCTTCTATGCGAATTCAGAAGTAGTATCCCTGCGTACGAATACAGTGCTTTTCATAGTCATAAGGTCAACCTCGATTTTTGCGCTTCTGGAGAAAGCAGCCAAAATGGAATTTTTCGGTAAACAATGGCAGATTCCTCATCACAATGTACGCCGGGTCCGGGAACATCTCCCGAAGACGGCGTCGCGCACGCCGCACCCGCCGCGTATCGCAGGATTGCGAAGGAAGATTGGAGCGCACCATTTGTGAGGTAGGGAGTCCTTTAATAATTTGAATTGGCTGACCGCTCCTTTCAGTTCCAATGCGGTATTGATCGTCGCTAATATAGGAGAAGTAATTCAAATTAAACAAGTCTAATATACATAAAAACAAGAAAAAGAAAGATAAAAAACGATCAAAACCAATAAAAAAGAAAGGCAATCAGCGAAAAATATTGTGTCATATCGAATGGCGGGGGGCGGGATGAGTACGGTAATTGCAGTGACATTTGCCGCATGCCGCAAGGGAGAACACCGCAATCGGGGAAAAGTTCCGTTACCCTTGTACCCCCGTATTCAAATTTTTGCCGCAACCCCCTTCAGCTCAACTCTGTTATGAATTTTTTAAATATAGTGTCAGTTTTTACTCCGTCTCATAACTATAAGGTCACCCTGAGAAAGTGAATGATTTATTAAGTTGATGGCATATGTATAACAATTAATAATCTACAGCTCCTCCCTGTTTAAGAGCAACATCAAAGAGCCTGCGTGGCATACTAGGAACTACAGTGCGTCGCCAAATGATACAGCCACCCTTGATTTCCCCATAAACTCACAGTCTTTGATGTTTCTGAAAAACTGCCGAAGTAAAAAATGTATCAAATTTGAATTGCAATTCGTACATTANTACAGCCACTTCATGTCTTCGTGTGGTTTTCTAGTTCAACGCAACGAAATTGCTTCGATTATGTAATGTTCTTCATTTTCAGGCAATGGGAAGAGAAATTTCCTCTCAGAATTCGAATAAGGTCAAATCCTCACGAAAAAAGAGCAGGGACTGTCAAATCGCAGAATCGCGCGAAATTTGGGTCGAGGTCACACAGGTTCGGATAAATTCGTCAAAGTCCTGAAGCCTATGATAAACCAGAAGTGCTGGACGTCCTTCGCTGCTTTCCGACAGAGACAATTGCCGTACTTTGAGGGAAGCATCGAACTCAACTAAGTCCTGTATGGAAATCCGGTCGTTTCTGTCTCAAAAAGCACTGTTTGGAAGGTGAACAGAAAGTCCAAGTTCAATCTCTAGCGGAAAATGCGTAAGGCGTCCTTCATGTCAAGAAGGCATCGAGGAAATCGGGTCGCTTTCGCCAGACGATTCAGCCGAACCGAGTGGAATAAGGTGTTCTTCATGTGCTGACATTTGCTCTTCCTTCTCTTGATAATTTTTATTCTTCGAGTCGGTTTTCCCGATGAAAAGAAGTTCAATTGTGATGATCCAGACTTGAACCGATTCCACCGGCACGATCTGAGAAAAAAGAAATTTCAGTTTTCTAGATGCAACTTCAAGGGATGAGAGTAATGGTTTGGGCCGCAATTTCATCGAGTAGGCTTACCCGTTTATGATTTGTTTCAAAGGAGATGAGCTCATCCTTTTGTCGAACTGTTAATCGCCGTGCACTTCTCCCTTCTTGGCATCAGAATCTGCACCGAAACATTGTTTATGCAAGATAACGCTCCAATTTACGTCAGCAGGAGCACCCAAGCTTGGTTCTCTCGGCACTTCTGCCCTGACTAGCGAACAGCACCGGTTTGAATTCGATGGAAAATGTATGGGGCTTCATGGTGCAGAAGACCTACGCTCGAAACAAGCAATTCCGAAGCGTCGAGGAGTTGAAAAAAGCGTTAATCGAAGCATGGCACCATGTTGCCCAGGAGATGACCAAAAATTTTTTATTCGAGCCTAGACCACCGTATTATCAAAGTAATTCGAAAGAATGGTGGGCCAGCTGATTATTGACTTTGTAACTTTCTCTCCTTGTTGTATGTTTGTTGTTAAATAAATTAATTTTGTTAGTGGCTGTATCGTTTGGCGACGTTGGAAAAGCTCCCTTTACTGAAAAATTGGCCAAAAAAAAGTTTGTGTTTTCGAGCTGGAATCCTCTATATGTACAAAGCGCTAATTTTGCGCGTCTGTTTGTATGCACATTTGTGTGTCCTCCCGAAAGACACGTAGGCACGATCAAGAGCGTGAAGATCACAAAAGCGCGGTGAGAAAACAGTTATGAAATGGAAAATCAACCGATGCT
>UZAF01016103.1:11210-29310 GCA_900617895.1 Haemonchus placei | reverse complement strand
TCGCTTGTTTCCGTCAGGACCAACCAGATTGATATCTTTTCATCCGAAAAGACGATCTGAATAGGAATTATTCAGCTCTATTGTGAGATTTTGATGCAGACCTACCTTTGCCCAATCTCTCCCTAGATTCATCTTTGCAATTTCGAGTCGAGCTTCTCTGTGGCGATCGTTGATTCGTGGCGCCTCCTTCATTGCTTGCCTGGTGGTGTTCTCGCATCTTTTTACTGCTCTCCAGACTGTAGTCCTCGACACAGAGAGGTTTAATTCCGATCGGATCTGGTTTAAGGAAGACGTACTAGTGAAAACAGCCCTCAGAATCTTTCGCTCGTCACGGACAGTAACCTTGCGTGGGCGTCCACAGCTAGTGTCACATCTAGGGACATCAGGGCTCTACAGAAATATTTGGATGGAAGAGGTATCTCCCCACTTGCCTGGAAACGGCTCGCTTACAGAGCCCAGCTTCATGAGGAGCCCGAATTTGAGCCTTCTCATCAGAGGAAAGCAGACGACCATGAGCCATGTTGACAGTCAGGTTTAGAAAACACATGTGCTACACATGCTTACCTTTATGAATATCTTCAAACACAAAATTTCCTCTCATCCATGAATAATTGCTCACTTTCTCAGGGTGACCTTACAATTATGAAACGATACAAAAACCGATAAACAGTTCTAAAAAAGTTCAGAAAAACGTAGCTGCTACTAAAAACGGATACCTAGGTTATTCGTGCTGGGGGATCCGTTCATGATGCTAGAAAAGAACCCTGAATGATTACTTCTTCCGAAAGTGGAAAATTTGAAGGTGACCTTATAATTATGAAACGCACTGAATGACTCACGTCACGCGTAAGTCATATTCGTATGTAGGGATACTACACCAGACTTTGTCATCTCTTATGAAAAATCATGAAATCCTCATCACGCCCATGAGGTTTTTCGCCAGCGACGTTTCAGAGTACGTGGTCAAAACAGCACTAGAGCACTATTTTTGTGTATCTCATAGCCCCACCATTAGCACTCATTTTCTTGCACCATATGGAAAAGTTGTCACAACCAGAAGACTTCTGCACGACAGATGTTGTACTGATGATGTTTCGCTTATGTAACAATGGAAGCACACCTCGTGTAATCTGTGCAGAAGTTCCATTCTTTCAACGCCGACATAACTTCCACAAGGGAAGATCGAGAGAGGAATGGATTTCCACCGTTTCTATGAAGGTATGAAATGGTGAAGGTTTCAAGGAACACACTGAGGCATTCGAAAAGAGCTTCATCAAACACTTTGTTGCATTCTGAAAGCACTCATGCAATTTATGTTAAAGGACGAGTTCACGATTTGAGGTACCCGTTTTATCCGAAAAACGGAACCATAGACCAGGAATAGTTCATGGGCAGTGAAGAGAGCGAGAGAATTCGCCGATTTCGAGAAAATTATGGCTCCTCAAAAGCAGGGAAAATAGAAGTTGGACGAGATTACCATGACGGCAATAACAGGGAAGGGGCAATTGGACGAGATTTCAGTTATTGCAATTGCGTGAAGAGCTAACGTTTGAATTTACTACATGGGATCCCTTGTGATCGGTGCAGCCTCTACAATGCCGGTGGAACTCGCCCAAAGGACACACACGGATCAATCCTTGGGCCTTTATATCTCCCTGACTAGGCCGTTTTTAAACCTAATAGTGCCAGATATGGCATAATACGCGGGGGCCTCAAATCCACCCTGTGGGGAAATTTCTATCGTGAGCTGTGCCTTTAAGACAATGTGCGAGACCTTTCAAAAACGGAGGGGAAACTTAGAACACATAGGTAGTAATCCAGAAAATAACGGATTCTCTGGGTGACCTGGATCTCGCACAGAACGACAGACAAGATGAGCCTCGTAACGGCTTTTGTTAACGATGAAATGGCTCATGGAGTGAGCAGCGCCGTGAGGAAATCCCAGCTTCCCATTCAACCTTTACACGACTTCCCACTACACTTAAGGATCTCCCGACACTATCTCAAATCTATGCAAAAAGGAATGTGAACGGTTTCGTTCACACTAACAAGGGAAAGATATTGGTGGCAAGGGCCATTCAAGATGTGATGTGTATCGCAGGAAGAGGGGGTTTCGAACGTTGATCTCAAACCTGTGTTCCAAATCTGCTAAACGATTCTGGGAACAATGTTATGGGTCCAATTTCTCCTTGTCTTATACCACTGTACCGAGCAGATTACCGAATCGAGCAAAGTTTAGATGTGCAACGGTGGCGCAGTTGGTAATTTGGTGGACCGGTAGATATAGCACCAAATTCAATTTCTTAATGCATGAGCTCGTTTCGCTTGTCTCTGGCACCTAAACGCCTTCAAAACGTTTCAAGAATCGAAAAAATATTAGTACTTTGAAACCGTATTTGTCATGCATTTCACTTCGAAGTCCCGATAAAGCTCATCAGAACTATCACACGATATCGATATCAATCATGGCCGTAAAGAGTAATGAGTACTGCAGCGATGGCTCACTTCACTTGACTGACCACAACAGGCAAATCCCGGCTTTCAGTCACCACTAGTCCCGTACCATTATGACTAACAGCATTATATCACGTAATATTTCTCTTAAGGTTTCAACAACTTCGAAAACATGCTCAGTGAATACTGCCGATAAGATAGTACATACTAGAAAAATTTCCATAGACAGTGAGCATTCTGTTAAAGTTAATCTCAATAACATGGCATAACTATCATGAAAATTATTTACAATGAGTGTTCAAAAACTGCTGACGTAATTATAAATACTGTCAATACAACAGTAAAGTTCTGTGAGAGGCACTTTACAATAAGATTGGTTTCTGAGCTTTCTCTCGGAGGAAGCTAAGAACTGTAAGGATAGCATAAGGGGTCACTGTCGGTTCGAAAAGTGGCCCAAGTAGGGCATAATAAGAGCCCTCAAATCGACTTAGTCGACGTGCACACACAAAGCGGCCGAGTTCTTAAAGGCACAGTCCACGAAAATTCCGGGTAACACAAATTATGACGAAAAATGGAAGATAAGAAGGAAAATAGTGCAAAGGAGGCGAAAGAACGCGTGAATAGGTGTTTCCAAATTGAAAAAAGGCTTCGAAAATCGTTAAAAAGGGGCTGGACGAGAATGAGACCAGAAGAATGAAGAAGAGTGAGGCGTTCGGACGAGCTAAGCACAGTGCGTCGACGTTGCGTACGTGTGGGCCCTGGTGCAAATAACTGACTACAGTAAGCAAAAATTCATTAACTTATAAGCACAAGTAAACAAAAAAAAAAACCTTGGGGTAGTAGGAAATTAGATAAGGGATCGCGGCAGCAAAAAGAATAACAGAGGAAAAAAGAATGGGGGAAAGACGTCGCCTGATCACTCGGCGGTCAGCTGATTGTGTGTGGGTTCTAGAACGAATAATAGCAATCTGTATTACCTCGACACTCGTCCAACGTTACATCGATCGAGAGGCGGGAAAGCGACTCAAGTCAGCAACAGGGCCCTGACCGTCGAGTTTTTAGGAGCGAGATGGTCCCCTCTACCACCCATGGATGGCGCTGAGTATTCCTATGGGGAGAACTCAGTAACCAATCTTATCTTGAACCGTGCACTTAAAGGCACAGTTCACGATAATTTTGGGTTACACACATTATAACAGAAAATGAAAGGGAGATAGAAAATGGTGCGATGATGGCGAAGAAAGCGCGCGATCCGTGTTGCCAAAGTGATACGAGGCCTCGAAAAACCGTTAAAATGGGGGCTGGACGAGATTGAGACCAGAAATATGAAGTAGAAATGTTGTTTGGACGAGCTATGCATGTGTGTCATTAAGTACATGTTGGTCCTGGTGCAAAAGGCTGACTTTAGTACGCAAAAATGTTCTTTAAAAGTCGTTCACTCATGAGCATAAATCATGAAAGACTTTTAACAGCAAAAACAGCCCCTCTTTCAAGCCCTTGAAGTAGAAAACTAGTAAAGGACCGCAGAAGGAAAAAAAAAACAGAAAATAATAGAATAGCACAAAATGTCGTCCCATCAATCAGTGATCAGCTGATTGCGTGCTAAACATGTGGGTCCTGACGCGAATATTACAATCTGTATCGCGTTGACACTCGTCTGACATGACGTAGGGCGGTGGGCGTGCATCCGGGCGACTCGGTAGTGGGGCCCCCCCTATGCTCTAGCTGTTGAGTTTTCGTACCCGACAGCGTACTCCTGTTACTTTTGGGGGTTATTGGGTAATCCTGGAGAGAAAACTCAGAAATCATTCTCATTGTGAACTGTGCCCTTAAGCGTTGTAAAGGCTGCAGACACTCGAATCGGGACGCACACGTTGCATACAGGGAGCTTATTGTAGATAGCGTGCGCAACGTCACACATATGGATAGCTCGTCTAGAGACCCTTTCATGCAACTTTTGTCGCCACATTCTCGTCCAACCCCTAATTCAACTACTTTTTTTGAAGCCTCATATTTCTCTAAATACGCCAATTTTCGCACTTCAATCTCCTCTTTTGCACTAATACGGACTGTCACTGCCAATATTCGTCCAGAACCACATAAACCAAAATTAACATGAGCTGTGCCTTCTACAAATAAAACAATGACCGAAACAAGGAAGTGGTTAGATCGTTCCTAGAGTATTCATAACAAGAACAACAGAAATGGTCTTTTACCATTACTTTTGTTCCTCTTTATCACAGTCATTACGATCGTATTTTGAACTAATCACAAGGCATAAAATGAAGTCGAAGAGGAAAAACATCAACGATGGAAAATGGGAGCTCGTTCATGATATTCGAGCACGTATAACACAACGCACCTTCTTCACAAAAATAACATTCGCACAATGAACAAAAGCGGCCGCTATTGCGGATATGAATTTTGCTGGTTGCACCGAGTATGTTTGGCACGGTGCCCTGAAAAGTAGCATCTTCCCATTACATTGCTGCCATCAAAAAGGCATCATTGGCATGTGACCTAACACTGGCTATTGCGTTTTTTCCTAGTGAGTAGGGAAGAGTACGGCTGCAAACCTTGAACCCATCCTCCTGTAAATTATTCAAGAATCGTGAGGTGCTTTCCTGAATGGAGCCTTTCGATCGCGCCTCATAAGCATAATAGGCATTTGTAGCATTCTGAAAATCATCGTAATTACTTTGTGATCGTGGCAAACCACATACATATACCACATTCAAGATCGACTTATTCAGACCAAAACGCGTCGGATGGCGTCTTTTTGATCTCTTCGGTAGCTTACACTTCTTTGACGCTTTATTAAAAGAGCATCTGGATTATTCACCACGACGCCGCTAACTGTTTATAATTGTATAATACCAATCGCACAATTAGACTTTCTTCTTGCTTTGAAGTTGTAATGCCTTATAACGCCTGTCACTCCATCCCTTTTCGGCTTGACCGGCTTGAAAAAAATGGATAACAAGTAACTCAATATCGAGTAGTATGAATCGACAATGACCAAAATCAGTTGACCATTGCCGAACATTATATCTACAGCTACACTCCCACCTTTTCTCTTCAACTTTCTTAGAATTTGAACACTTCGCACTCGAAAGGAAAGAAGCTGTGAATAACGGCGAACATTAATAAATGCTCAATCACACAACAGTTCGATATAACTTTGTGCCGACCAAAATCACCGCAGCGTGGCCTACCATCCTGGGTCTGAAGGGAGAAAGACAGATCAAGTGTGGTGCGGTGCTGTGCATAATTTGGAACGCTTCTGAAAATGGTTGTCGATTTTAGGTTTTAGCTTCATCCACCGTCATATGCTCCCAAATTACTTGTCGTCTCTAGTATGCAATCCTCTAACTTACCATGTCGTCTTTAGTATGCAAGCTTCTGTTCACTTTTTTGTCCTGCATTGAGAAGTTTGTGGACAGCAGGGCAGAATTTGGTCCTAGCTCTGCTTACTTCGGTGCCCCGTCTGGCTATCACGGATTGTTGTGTTGTGAACCTCTTCTAGTTCCGATATGTGCTTCCATTTGGCTAGGCGTTGCTTCTGTCCATTCGAGTGGCGCGTATTTTAGCTCAAGCCATGCCCACTCAGACAATGCGGCTTGGACCCTACTTATTCTCACTTTTCTGATCACTGATCGTCTCGGATAACGCTGAATTCTGCCGGCTTTAATTCGATGCAGAAATCAGAAAACCCCTTCTAAAAAACATAGGCCGGAACTCGACTCATCCAGGGTCCAGTCCATTTTTTGGATTGAGGTCGATGGAGGTATTCTGTCTACGTCTGGTTTGAGGTTGAGTTACAACACAACAAGGAAAATTCTGAATGGCAAAACTCACAGGAACAGGGGGCAGGAGTACGTAGTGCTCCACATTCTCCAGCTGCAATGCGGTCGCGATCTCTTTTGAGCTTACACTTCTTAATGGTCGTATCAAAGTTATTCCTTGCGAGGTGTTCTCAACTACATCCGTCATATCTGACACTGCGCCTCCTGAAAAAGCTGTAAAAGAATGAATCAATAAAAAATGCCGGCTAATGAGTTTTCCTAGAACTCAATTCAAAGTTCACCACGAGCCACCTAACTCGAAGCCACCTATCTCCACATTATGTATTGCAGTATGCTGCAGCAGCACCACAGCAACTTGAAATACAAAGGTGTCAGTCAGAGGAACAGTTTAGCATTGAAGTCCTACATTACGGTGTGGTACAAGGGGGCTACATACTTTTAAGTGTGCCATCTTCAGCACCCTGAGGGATGAAGGCTTAGTAAACCCTAGTCATACCCTTAATGTATGTATGTTGACTACTGAAGTCTTATAGTTACCAAAGGGTGACGGTTCAACATTGGTTTGCTTTGTAGAGCATTTGTTTGTATTACAGGATACAGCACAATACACAAGTTCAATAAGCGTGAATACTTCTTACTACTGCATTGCTGCAGCATTGCAGCAATGCAGTAGTATCAGATGCACTGGCGTGCGACGAAATCTAGGATGCCAAATACACTTACAAATTACAGCATCTCTCAACCGGCTCGTCTTTCGATTCTTGCTCAGTTTCTCACCTTGCGGTACCACACGAAACAAAAGCAATACAAATTACTAAAAGTTTCAAAAGTTTCAAAGTTTCAGCTTCGAAAGTTAGTTTCAATTTCCGCCTAGGTTTGTGTTCCCGCCCGATTCTAAACTAATTTGAAATTCCGCCCTGATCTACAAATTCGAGTTGCAGTTACAGCCACATTGCGTCCCTTACCGTCTGCGTTCGTTCATGGCCTCTAGGCATAGCAAAGCCTCAGACCATTACAGATCATTACCCGAAATTCTCTAAGCGTTCATGCAAAAAATTACCGCGTCCAAGGCAAAGCTGTGACATCGCTAACCGAGCTAGATCATCACCGCTAGAAGGAACCATAACCTGAACACGAATCTATTACCGGTCAGTGGTTCATTTGCGTGAAGGAAACAAGGAACTACCTTGGAAATGCCAACACACTTCGAAAACTCTCGAATCAGGCGTTGAGTCAGAAGACGTATCATTTCCTCGCGCAAATATGTCGTACGGAATGAACGGAGGAAGGTATCCAACCTTGATACCTGAAAAAACAGAACAACTCTAGCAGGATCATTCAGATGTGATAAGCACTTAGTCTCCATTTCCGAATTTCTCCAATGGAATCATACATGTTGAATGCCGATACAACCAATATTGTCGCTTAAGTGAAGGCTTCCAAATATGGCCGCCAGGTGTACAACAAAATACGTACACGGCAGAGCTTGTTGAAGAACAGACAGTTTCTTTATCATCGCACGTATTTCAGAAATATTCAATGACCACAAGAGAAGAAGGAACTGCAAAAAATAGAATCTGCTGAACTAAACCTAAAAGAGGTGTACACTTTTTCACCGATGGTTCTATCATAAGTCGTTTGAAATTAGTCTGCTTCACAGAGTCTTCTATCTGCCGGAAAAGAAATGCGGATTCTCTAGAGCCATCCAATACGACTAGAGCCTTCCGAGAATCCTTATCCTGAAAATGGAAACGAATAATATTGGAGGGTCAGGAGTAAATATGAAGCGTCATGCAAAATGATTGGATCACTATCGTTGCGACATCTCTTGTGACCAAAATACAGTGCCAAACTGCCCAACTGCTATTCATCATTTCACGCAACTGCCATTATGATAGGTCCTGTGCAGAACTATATGACACTACACAAACAAAATATGAAAAAAAAAACCGCCGTGCACATGCCCATCATACAGAAGCTCTTCGACTTGATAATTCCTGCCGCGCCACATTCATCAGGAAGCCCGATTTTTCCACCTCGTCTGAGTCATTTCAATGTTTCTTACGTTTGATCTGTGATTAAATGATTTTTTTCAAGTCTTCGCCACCCGCCTTTCTTTTACAGAAATTGAGTCTTTCCTCTATAATTATCACTAGTTGAGACATCCGTCAATCAAATATTGTGAAATGTCGGCGTCATGATTTGGCGTAACACCAAGGTTTCATATGGTTCGATTATGATGAAAAAGGTCACGATTAAAAAAAAATGTATGCTCAGTACTTCTGAGCACTATTGTAAGCAGTAAACAAAACTAGGAAATCGAAAGCCGAACTCATTTAAGAAAAATGAGTTAGGTAAGCCGGCATAGCTTCACTTGTCGTGCATGGTCTGAAATCACGTCATTTAAAGCTACAGTAGTGATAACGTCTCCTGCCTTCCGACTTTCAAGGGCCTGAGTAAGTTGGAATCGTGCGTTTTCGTGAGCACTAGTTTATATAGGATCTGTTTGTACTTTAACTTTGATTTGTTAACTTCATTTTCCTTGCCTTTGCCTTATGCACAACGTTATAATTAAATGAATAAATAAATAAAGTCAAGCACTAACCCTGAAGATCCTCCGTTTACTGAGAGATGATCTAAACTTCCCTTTGACCATTGCAAGAAAACACTTCTCGCAGTACGAGGTGTTATTCGATTCTGCAAAGGATATTTTGAGCCGCGGCATAAGTAAAGACGACAGAAATTGTTCGATACTTTTCAAAATACTTATTTAATGAAGAAGTAGAAATGTGTTCAAAGTGGTCTTCAGGCACTGAATGGTATCTATACTTCGAGAAGGGAACCGTAGGGTTGAAAAACAAGAACAATTACTCAAGGAATTGATCGATAAGGAAGAGGGCTATGAGAGACGTATTATTACACAACAGTAATATAATAATTAGGCCCTGATCCACCCTGATTCAGTCAATCTAACTTCTAGATAGACAATTAATTGCAAAATCTTTTATTTCCTTGATCAATTCCGTTCCGATATGCGCCCACCTTACAATAAGAACTGTAGTAGGTTTTCGAAGGCGTATTCGAACTGGACAATGACCTGTGTGGCCATTTAACAATAAAGAAGAAAGTGCTTTCACCCTCCCAGACGAATATTGTACTATTTATCCAACCTAGAAGAGATGACAGGCTTGATTGGCGTGCCAACCCTCGAGTACGGTGTGAAAGTGTACCACATGGCACTACACTATCTCCACCCATTTGGATCATTTGTAGAACAAAGGGGGAAATTCCTTGCAAACAAAGTTCTAATTCTTTCACTGCTCTATCAGATCCTTTACAGCAGCTCAGATTCTCCAGTGCCACCTCACAACTTTGCGGGCGGGACTCGAAATTTCACCCAGGTGTTCCTTTGCACTTCCCTCATAGGCTGTAAGTGAAACATCTAGAAGGCGAAGACGGATAATTAGACGCCAAAACCGACAAATACCGTCGCCCACCTAGAATTTCATCGCCTTCCGAGATGCAACACAGAAATTCGATTCAGGGTAAAAAGGTAACATCTTTGAACATTGATCAATCGCGTCTGAAGAATGCGCCCACGCACTCGGCTTCTATTCGGAATCATGAAAGCGTATTGAATGCGTGTATGGCCTACACATGACCTGCAGTGAACAACCGATGAAAGTCGGCACTGTTCCGCCGCAGGCGAATCTGGTACCAATTAACCGACCCCGGAGAGATAGAAGGCTTGACCGTATACCGATTCGGGATTCGAACCAGCAAAAATGCGTATGTGATAGAGCGCCACTTGCACCACCTCCACCCATTATTGTAAATACTATCCTTTTTATCAAGATAGTATCAACAAAAACGATTACCTCACGTCTTCATACGTCCATGTCGCAACCCAGTGAGACTGAAGGACTGTCCTTGCTCGGGTAACGGAACTTCTCCCCGATTGTGGCATTCTCCCATGCAGCATGCGGCAAATGTCACTGCAATTACAGTGCTCACCCCGATTCCCCGCCAATCGACATGACGCAATATTTGATTGTCTTTCTTTTTTATTAGATTTGATCGTTTCTCCTGTTTCTTTTTCGTTTTTATGCTTCTTAGACTTGATTAATTAAAATGACTCCTCCTATATAAACGACGATCAAGACCGCAATGGAGTTGAAAAGAATTAAAGGACTCCCTACCTCCCAATTTGCGCGCTCCAATCTTCCATCGCAATCCTGCGATACGCGGCGGGTGCGGCTTGCGCGACACCGTTTTCGGGTAGATTTCGAACCCGTGCTTGCCCGAGGAGTAAGAGATAACGCTCTAAAAGTTCAAAGCTTTTGAAAAGAAACCTGATGATTGCGCGGAAGGTCATAATAGTGAAAATCCGCCTCTTCCCTCTGCACACGCATGTGTCGGAAAAAAGGTGTTTCCGAGGTGCATTTCAAAGCAGGAAGGACCACATTGTCAAAAAGGTGAACGCTGAACCGGACAGTCTTTTTCTTTTTCACTATTCCCTCGATATTTATGAATGCTGCCCATGCGCCTCCTTACCTTGCACCGGAGCTGGATCGTTCGTCATGTTGACTTCCAGACCCAGGTATGTAGAGCGGTGCTAGAGCATCCAGAGCAGTTCGTTTGCTCAAGCGTAGGAGGAGCTTCAGGTGCCAATCCGCTTCTTATGCATAATTACATTAACTTCAGTCGCAATTCAATTTTTCCACTGGTGTTGTCGAATTCGACCAGCACTCATTTCGCAGCACGGTGTCGTTAGTATGCTGACCGCCCTCACTCCAATGTCTTCCTAAACTGAATGGCCGACGATGTTTCCAAGTGCGGCAATGAAGAACGCCGGTGGGATGTTATGGCCCTATCGAGCCCCTCTCTAAACCTTGACGAAGATGTCCTTCAAAACTCTGGTCGAGAAGTTGTCATAAAAGTTGAAAAAGCATCCCTGAACAGTGAGCAAGAATAATCTGGTTACGCAAGGCTTCTTTCTCAACAGTATTAGAGGCCTTGTCCAAGTCGAAGAATGTGCTCCATAATTAGTGTCCCAGAATCATGGGCGCCGATCCATGGCAATGTATTCAAAGCTTCTAAGCTGTGGACAATAAAAGCTGAGTCTGACAATAAATTCTATATGCACAAGTGATAACATTATATGTTATAGCACACTACAACCACAGGGTTTGTTGTGATAGTAGTAAGTTATAGCACACATTGATTCTTGTACTGTTTACATGTATAGAAAGAGCGGTCGTTAGGAATATGTTTCGCACTGCTACGGTCTGCACTGGAAAAGAAGAGCGAAAAGAGTCGCTTAAATTGGCAGCGATATAGCTTGGTCGGATGGCTACTACAATTTTCCAACTACACGAAGAGCTTCTTCTGACGGTGTGATCCTCAGACATGGTAGCACCCCGATCGATGGAAAGACGCCTTTTATACCACCATTTATTCCTGATGAGGTCAGTGTCTTCATTGGAAAGTGTCTAAAGAGATCGGGTTTGGAGAATTTAATTGCACCCTTCAATCTAAAGAAGAACCTGGTTTGGAACAGGCTATACGATCGCCTACGTGCAACCTCAAACTGTGTAGGTTGTCCAGCTGGAAAAGAGGATGATTGTAACACGTCTGGGACGGTCTACAAAATTACTTGCCGTGATCGTGGTGATGAGTAAATTGTAGAAACGGCAAGACCACTCCACGTGAGGGTTAAGGAGCGCATAGATGGTATGAGGCGATGGAAAGAGTCTACTGCTTAGTAGGTCATCGAATTCAAAAGCATAACGGAGGCGTTTTTGAAGTCACCGTGGAGGTCGTTGCACAGGAGCCGCATTAGTGCGCGCATAAACCCTCGGGGCAATTTGGATACAGGTCATCAATCCCAAAATGATTAGTGGGGAAGAATGTCCCGCAATCACGCGGGAGCTACGACCCTATATAAAGTTAGCCATCCCGACGACACTTCAAAGAAGACATACACCAGCTGACCCTGGTCGATTGGTATCCGACCAAATGCGCATGCTCTGGGGGTCTCGGACTTTAGTGGGGTGATGGAGACATTTGATCGGATAGTCATAGATTGTTATGATCCCTTCAGGCTCTGTAGACGGCGACTCCGCCGAAACGTCAGCCCAATAAAGCATATTTACAAACCTCGTAAAGAGTTAAACAAAACATAAATTTAGTAATACAATTATGCCGAGGTTCATAGAAAGCCGTACAAGGAACTACAATAACATTTCAAAATATTACCTATGAGCACGGTAGAGACCCAGAATTTGCTCTCGAACTTCTTACATGTTACATGTAGGTGTCCTCCATTTCTCCCCAGCCGTTTTTCAATCTTGCTTTCCAAGTCTCCAAATTGGGACTGCAAATCCAATAGATCCTTTCTTAATCAGAGACCAGTCAAACGAGTTAAAGGCACAGTTCAACAATTTTGGGTAATCCAGACTATGATGAAAAATGGAAAACAAGACCGAAAATAGTGCGATGAAAGTGAAGAAACTTCGTGAATCGGTGTTTCCGAAGTGAAAAAGGCTTCGAAAACCGTTAAAAAGGGGGCTGGACGAGAATGAGACCAGAAGAATGAAGACGAATGGGGCATTCGGACGAGCTATACAATGTGTCTCACTGCGTGCGTGTGGGTTCTGGTGCGAATAACAGACTATGGTAAGCAAAAATCCATTCACTTCTAGATATACGTAAACAAAAAAAAACCCTAGTAACACCTAGAAGTAGCTCATCTTCTTCAGCCTCTAAGAGTAGGAAATTAAATAGGGGATGGCGGCAGCAAAAAGAATAGCAGAGGAAAAAAGAATGTAGAAAACATCGCCTCAACGCTCGGCGGTCAGCTGATTGTGGGTGGGTCCAGAACGAATAGTTGCAATCTGTATTGTCTCGACACTCGTCTAACGTGACACCGATCGAGGGGCGGGAAAGCGAACTACGGCAGCAACGGGACTTCCACTGTGCCCTAATCGCCCAGATTAGGGGAACGAGAGGGTCCCTTCTACCACCCGTGGGGGGCGCTGAGTATTTCTAGAGGAAGTACTCAATAACCTTTCTTATCGTGAACCTTGCATTCAAGATCTGGAAAGCAGGATGGCCATTCCTCTTTGCTAATGAGGTCGAGCAGCTTACGTCGGCACTACTCCCGCGCGGGCTTGACTTTACGGGGTGGAGTACAGCCCTGCTGGGAGGACTACGAGCGGTAGCGGAGTGGGATTAGTGCTTCATCACGTCCACCATTATGCTCTTTGAGTAAAGGGCTGTCAGTTTTCTGGCCGGTATCGAAGAAATCATGAGCGTCTAACTATTGCCAGAGACTTCCTAAAAAACAGCATTTTGTTGTACTTATAGCAACTTTGTTGCGAGAGGTTGCACGTTCGATGTTCATAGCCAGAACGTGATCGTTTTATTTGTTTGGCAATGGTTTCCTCGTAAAACTTTTTTCGCTGGAGAAAACGATGAAGAATTGCGTGTCCCCACTGAAGTGAGCTAGCAACTTACTAAACCTGCACTGTCTGTCAAGATCGGAATTGAAGCGACATTTCTGTTTACAGTAAGAACGGTAATGAGGCTTTTGCTCTACAATCTGTCCCACCGAAACCTTGATAAGTCCTGCTCCTTTGTAGTCTTTTTGATGGGTCATGCAGGATCACGATCGACTCGCAAATGAACCACTTTAACATTCCTTTCTTCAGAAACACTGGCCTTTCAATGCCTTCCAGACTTGTCTTTGGTTAAATATTTTTCTCTGTACCGTTTAAAAGATTTCTGTACGAATATTACAGGAACTACAAGGAGTTTCATAATGCCCTTCCGCCTCTCGCATGCCGATGATTGCAAGTGGCATCAAATGAGACTGGGCAATCTAACAGGTATTGGGAGCTTCACTTCAATACTCATGCATTTTGCAGGAAAACATATTTGTGCAATTAGTTAACAGCGGGCGATGTGGATCTTAAAAATTGCTTCTACCTTATAAGTTTCCGAATCTTGTGCCCATAACTTTGGGACACCCTGCAGTATCGACATACTCCCTGACAGCGATCAAGTATACTGAACCTTCGTTGAGACCCATTCCCAACAGAATTCCCTAGCATCTTGTAGGGGTGACCACTGCGAAAGTTTATAGATTACAAACAGAAGGCAGATTGTGCGATAGACGGTCACGTCGTTTGGACCTCACTTCTTGTACATCAGTATAATCCTGCTAGTTTTTAAGGAAGCGGGTACGGCGTGAAGAGCCTTCCCAGCGTTAAGGCGATAACTGTAGGAAGGCAATTCAGGTTTAATCATTTATTTATTTATAACATACGCCATAAAAGACAGCGTTGAAAAGGAAAACATGAACAACGACCACCAACAAAACACGTTACGACAGAATAACAAATTTTGAGAGCAGAAAGTGACAACTATGCTTGTAAAATATATTTAAACTAAAGGAGCCCAGGGAGCCTTGGATACTAGGGGCCTTGTTTTTTTGCAAGTATGCAAGATCAGCGCTTACTGTGAAAAAGTTTCTTCTTATGGATGTTTCGGGCCTAGGAAAGGATAATTCGAGCTGACTTAACCCTGGTTTGGAAGGAGTCATTGAACAGAAATCCGAAAAGTTGACCGCGAATTTGCCTGACAGCAACCTGTGTATCATGCACAAGTCGAAATGCTTGCGCCTAGGCTGTAGTTAGGGAGATTGAAATATTTGTTTCTCACTAAAGTCTCAGAAATTTTAGAATATAGGAAACCTCTTCGCCGAATTGTTCCGAACCTTCTTTAGCACTATAATGTTCATCATTTGGTTGGGACAAGAAACGACAGTCCCTCTTTCCGCTGGCGAACACACATAAGGCTTATATGTAAGAACAAAACACTTGTATTCTTTGTAGTGAGCGCCTTAAAGATGTAGTACGTACGTATAATGCACTACAGTGGATAGGACTAGGACGAGACGAGAATCGAGTCACTGTAATGGAAGCCCCAATTCCTTTACCACTCACGCTTTTTTGAGCTCAATGCCCTTTCATGAAGTACAAGGCACTACCAGGGGAAGAACCTAGACGCATGTGAAGCGTCTTAGTAAGGGAGAGGAGCCGCCACTATTCGACCACTGAACTAGTCCATCAATCGCAGCCTGTAAATCAAGAGAATCCGAGGAAGTCTTTGTGACTTTATAGAACTTTAAATCGCCAGAATATTGTATGAAAACGACATTAAACTGGATACAGCAGCACCCCAGATCAGCGGAATAAATATTAATTACTGTTCTCATACATTATGTTGTTCTCAGTTAAATACAGGATAATGTGAGCTTTAAGAGTTTTTTTGAAAGGTCTCAAGAATATAGATACGATGCCTATTGGCCTTTAGTTGGAAATGTCCGAAGAAGCATCACTGTTACGTCCTGGAGTAACAGATGAGTGCCTCCAGAGGCGAGGCACCTGTTAGTACATAATACAATGTAAAACAATACAATTTGGCTAAACAAGTGATACAAGAGGTATCTGATAAGGTGTTATAGGATACGAGGATGGCTCACCAAAAATTATAGATTTCATCCGGGTCAAAATAGGGAAATATTTGCATTACAGAACGTTCTGTGGGGGCAAATGCTGGAGTTCATTGTCATCGTTTTGATATGCTTTAGCAAATTCTTTTGCAAAAGCATTAGCCTTATCAAGATAATTTAGCATGATCCTCCTATTAACCCATAAAAGGAAGGTCTTTCAGGGCGTGGGACGCTTTTTGAAAATGGTTTTTTGTATGGCGTAGGGACATGAGCACTGAGTATAGAGCTATGTTCCATTTCCGCTAAATGGCCTTCTGAATGCCAAAAAGGAGTGAAATTGATTTTGCCAGAAATTGCCGTTTTAACCCACTAAACGTCGTTTGTTTCATTCATGGCTTTGACTGTCCGCACAGGAGAAGGTGTCAGTGGATAGCGCAATGAAAATAACGTGAACGGTAGCCAAAAAGGGGACCCACATGTTGAAAAGTGCGGGGAAGATTCATATATGCTGTCCATGGTTATGCAGCTAGCAGCGACGGGTGGTGTGGTGGATAGCGATGTGGGCTTCGAGTTGGGACGGCTAGGCTGGGTTGGTGGTTCGGTTTCTCGAAGCCATGCCGTTTTTGCATTTTGTGCTGAAACCTCCAGATTGCCTTCATATTGCACTAGGACCAAAGCAATGAGCCAGAGAGGTGGAGGTGTACGACTAGGCTGGCCTGCCCGGCCACCTAGTCGTATTCGATCCCCAGGCATACTTGGTGCCAGCGCCACTGCACCTCACGCACAACGCAATCCTGCGCATCTCGTTCACTCCTACGACTGATGCCAAAAGCGTCTGTTAAGGTTAAATCAGTGGCCTGTATGTATGTACATTGGCCGTGACCTTTAACGTTATTTATGTGTGTAATTGAATATTGCAGGGATGTCTTGGATCTGTCATCATTTTCTGAGTACCGGTACCCACTCCATGATTTTTTAATTGACAAGTCTGTGAGTGTTCTTTCAGGCGTAAATCCCGATCGCGAACTCGAAAACCCGACGCCTGGCTGAGGTTCCCTCGATGGAATCCGCATCCGCAGCCGAACACACAGGAACCTGTTCATGGACACCATACCGAAGAAGATTGCCAACTACGTACTGACTGTGCAGCTCTGTCCTAACAGAGCATGTTCGGTGAAGCGTAGCTGTTCCGCGTCAGATGCTCCAGAAGACGAACGAGGTGCTGTCTTCTACGGCCCATGGCCCCCTCTTCTGGCACGACAGAGAAGTCCTCGATGGGACGCTGTCCATTTCGAAAGATGGCACCGACTAAAAACGTGAACGCAGGGCCACGACGACCTTCTACACCAAAACCTGTGTGGAATCGAATATCATTTGCGGATGTCGTTCGCTCCAGACACGATGGAAGCGTCGGAGATACACGGGATCGGGTTGGACTGCTCATTGGCTCTGGTCCCGACGATGATCCCGAGACCATTGCTCATTGCTTTGGCCCTGATGCAATATGGAGGCAATCTGGAGGTTGCAGCACAAAATGCAAGAACGGCATGGCTTCGAGAAACCGAACCATCAACCTAACCTAGCCGTCCCAACTCGAAGTCCACATCGCTATCCACCACACCATCCGTCGCTGCTAAATACTCGACCACAGACAGCCTATATGAAAATAACCCGCATCTTTCAACATGTGGGTCTCTTTTTTGGCTACCGTTCACGTTATTTTCATTGGGCAGTCCACTGACACTTTCTACTGTGCGGACAGTCAACGCCATGAATGAAACAAACGACGCTTAGTGGGTTAAAACGACAATGTCTGACAAAAACATTTCCACTCCATTTTTGTCATTCAGAAGGCCACTCAGCGGAATTGGAGTATAGTTCTATAATCAGTGCTCATGTCCGTACACCATGCAAAAAACCATTTTCAAAAAGTGTCCCACGCCCTAAAAGACCTTTCTTGTTAGAGCACAATAACTAGATCATTCATGTAACGTAGACCCTAAATATTTGTAGAAACTTTGCTTATCCTTTAATTTGACTATTCTTTTTCGTACTCTTACTGCATTCGGATACTTTATCCGAAAACTCCCTTGAGAAAGTTCGGAATTCTGATGGTCACCACTCCGCTTACAAGGAAGGTCTTTCAGGGCGTGGGACGCTTTGTGAAAATGGTTTTTTGCATGGTATAGGGGCATGAGCACTGAGTATAAAACTATGGTCCATTTCCGCTAAATGGCCTTCTGAATGCCAAGAAACGACTGAAAACGATTTTGTCAGAAATCGCCTTTTAACCCACTCAGCGTCGTTTGCTTCATTCATGGCG
>UZAF01016103.1:0-10412 GCA_900617895.1 Haemonchus placei | reverse complement strand
GGTTTTTAGAGGTGTGCCTGGCTCTGCTGGTCACGACCATGACCGGACAGGCACATGCTTTGGCCCTGGTGCAATATGGAGCCAATCTGGAGGTGGCAGCATAAAATGCAAAAACGGAGAAGCCCGAAGTTTCCGAACCATCAACCCATCCCAGCCGTCCTTCCTCGAAGTCCACATCGCTATCCACCACACCATCCGACGCTGCTGGCATCTCAACCGTGGAAAGCCTATATGAAACTTCCCCGCACTTTTCAACATGTGGCCCCCTTTTTTGGCTACCTTTCACGTTATTTTCAATGCGCAGTCAACTGGCGCCTTCTACTTACGGACAGTCGACGCCATGAATGAAGCAAACGACGCTGAGTGGGTTAAAACGGCGATTTCTGACAAAATCTTTTTCAGTCGTTTTTTGGCATTCAGAAGGCCATTTAGCGGAAATGAACCATAGTTTTATACTCAGTGCTCATGCCGCTATACCATGCAAAAAACCATTTTCAAAAAGCGTCCCACGCCCTGAAAGACCTTCCTTGTTAGCATTCTGTAGTAGACACTCCTTATGACCCATCATGTTCTGAAGGTAGAAGGGTCGATTAGGCCTGCTAGGAAAGAAATAGGCGCATGGAACATACAACTCTATGGCATGTCTGAGAATACACAAAAACATCAAATATTACACATCCACGAAAGAAACCGACTCGAAAGAGTCGACCCGTAGCACGCTAAAGAAATAATTCATATTTAATTAATAAAACAAAAGGGATAAAGTGATGAGAGAGTAATCACACTTGGGACTCATTCTCTCGAGAACGGGTTCACTAAGCACTTCAACTCCTGTAATGTCAAAAGTGATACTAAAGTGGTCGCTTCCACCAATTGGTGACTTAACTAAAACGATACCAATATCAATTTATTACAGAAAAGCAAATCTAAAAGCAAATCGGTTGCCAATTTTCTCTGGAACTCCTACTATCTCAATGTTTAATATTTCGCTATTCCACCTTGTTCTGCTTTATTTGTCTTTGACTGCTGCTCTTTTGTCTCGTACCTTTACTAATTAGTTGCTTGATTGGTGCACATCACTAATCGAACAGGGTCCCTGGTAGTGGCCTATTTCTTTCCTTTTCCAGTGAGCTTTGTTCTGTTCTTTTCCGTTTTTTGTTCTGCTCCTTGGTTCTGTTGGAATTTTCATATTACAGTAGTTCTCCCCGGTGTCGATGGCGCACCCCTCGGTGTATAATAAATAAATAAATAAATAAGTAAATCTAGGATACTGGAACCTCTGGTGGGTTCCTTTATGTACTGCGCGATTCTATGACATGCAAAAGTATTGGACAGCGGGTGTGTGATGTCACTGGAAACCTTCCACTCAGCCCAGTTTACGTAATTGAGGCTGCAGTCTCCCACGACAGTCATAAAAAAGCGACTACTGCAAGGTCGCTAACGGCGAAGCTAACAGGTAGTTGTTTGCTGAAAAAGTGGAAGATGGCCTATAAACTACTACAAGTCTAACGTAGAAGTCAAGATGCATAATACCCGCGGTTAAAATTTTATAACTCTTAGGAATAGATTCAGATAGTACCGTAATGAAGATAAAAGGTTTCCTGATGACATCGCTACCCCACATCCAGCCCTGTGGCTCCTGTCACAATTAAGACAGCAAAATCGTTTATCCAGCTACCCGCATAGATGCCACAAGATGTTGCCTTTTGAACCAAGTTTCAGAAAACAGATAAACATCGTACTTGTCACATGAAACCGTATCAAAATAGGAGCTACTTTTTTTGGGAACGATCTGTCATTGTAATACAATACCTGGGTATTTGATAATGAGGAAGAACAATGTGATCCAAAGGGAAGGCACAGAGGATAAGAATCTAGCTTCCCTGAACAGCGCCGATGCATGTCGTGAAGTTGTCAACCGGTGAAAATTAGACGATGGTAACACAACCTTGAATAATCTGTCTCTGGACATGATTGGGCGTCCAAGCCCACTCGCAGCAACGGGTAACAGTCAACATTTAAGAGCACTACAATGCTTAGAACACTATTATTGTCAAAAAAAAAATCCTTCGGATTCTACATCCTTTCAGTTTACGACTTTTAGTTTTAGTTAATAACTATCGAACGGCGTCGCTCAGATTCTTGGCAATCAATAAATTCGGAACGAACAGAATTGACAGGGTTATCTACAATAGGTTCGGCACTAGTAAGCGGAACATCAGGAGCGATTCCTTATTTTTGGCGCAAAATAATATTATCTTGTCTTAACTCATCTCGCTCAACTTAGAGTCCGCCTAGTTCTCTTATCAGTGTGTTTTATGAGCCTTAACACAGTCAGGAACCAGGACAGAGGCATTGACATGACACATGACATCATCTAGTCCAGCAGGTTGCGGCGGAGAAGCCACAGGAGACGAAGACGAAACAACCTCCTTGTGCCTTTAAAAATACCTCGAAGTAAATATAATTGGGACCGAGGGCCGTACAAGTTTTCTCGCGCGTGTTTCAATGTTGGTAAAAGGAAAGTGCTATAGCTAGAAATGAAGCGCAGAAATGTTGTTCTAATTTAGTGTCATTGGTGTAAACAATAGGCTTTATAAAGCGATTACTTGAATAAATATCAAGGTCTTTATAAAAGATTCCACTGGAAGAAAGCCCGTCGTGGAAACACTGCAAGAACAGCGGGAACAAACCCGTCGTGGAAACACTGCAAGAACAGCGGGAAGCAAACCGCGTGTTTCAATGTTGGTAAAAGGAAAGTGCTATAGCTAGAAATGAAGCGCAGAAATGTTGTTCTAATTTAGTGTCATTGGTGTAAACAATAGGCTTTATAAAGCGATTACTTGAATAAATACCAAGGTCTCTATAAAAGATTCCACTGGAAGAAAGCCCGTCGTGGAAACACTGCAAGAACAGCGGGAAGCAAACCCACAACCACCCCTGACAAGAGAGAGCACTACCCATGCGCCATGCAGGCGCTTGCGGTGGTGCCGACAATTGCGCCCTTCAACTGAAACTATCTGAGAACAAATTTTTCATACTTCTCTCGTGAATTTTACATAGCAGTTGTGACTTCTGACTTTGTGAATAGCATTCTAAACTCTATCGATTCACCCAGCTCTGCATTCAAATTACCACGAGAAGTTGGAACCTTTCCCCAGCCAGAATTTCGATCAAAAAGATAGTTTCGGCAAGGCAAAAACAAATTAAAATTTAATTTGAAAGCTCACCAAACGCAGCTCCTCCATGACATTTGACGCATTTCACATTATTAGAAGTTCCTCCGTTGCAATAGCTGCCATCAGAATGATATTGCTTGTTCATCATTTCCTTCTGAAATCTGTACAGTTTGAAAACAAGTATGTTCATGCACACGTTACGCATTTATATGTAATGAACAACAAGTTATCACGAGGATTTCCAGATCGAAACTGACAGTCCAGCATGGCACTATTCAAAACTATGCAGCATGGCCGATCAAAAGCGCATGTCAAAAACATTCCTCAGACCGGATCTTGTGCCGTTGTCAATCGTCATCACGCTTTATGTGAATGGTCAAGAGTAAACAGAAGAATGTACCTAGACACTGCTTTGAATAATGAATATTCCAGGACTCTTCATGTAACACCGTTACTAGTAACGCTACGATACTGATAAAACAAAATAATTCTCTGAGTAGAAAGACTAGGGAATAAATAGAGAAATTATGGGTATGTTTCGGCAGTTTTTGTGCGCACCGGTTTACCATACAAGCTAATTCTTTTCAGAAGTAATCGAACTTAAGTTCTAATACATTGCAATTGAGAAGAGACCTCGATCCATTCATAGAGTAATCTGCACAAAAAAAGTTTTTGATGCTAAAAAGGGTCCATAGATCTTAACTGAAAGTTTAAGCAAGGAAAGGAGAATTCGGACATTGATGAAAGCTATCCGATATGAAAATAATGACAGGCAGAGAATGAATATCTCGTTCACAAAAATCAAAAAACAGATTGACGCAGGGCCAAGTTGAGCAATCAGGCGGAAAACGCGACAATTGAAAAAAAATACCGAAAATAGAGGGCACAAAGAAAGTACAAAAGAAGTAAGAACATTCAAAATTTCTGGGTCCATGGAAAATTTCTCCAAAGGTTGAAGGACAACAATAGCACTTTCACATAAACACAAATGTCACGGTTCTTCTTTTGATCAAGGTCTCGATTTCAATACGATAATCAGGAAATTAGCTGCCACGTGAACTATAAAGTCCATCAGCAGACGACCAAAAGCACGGACACAAGCCTTCGTGAGTAAGCAGTAAGCAATTTACATTACAACAAAATAACGAACATGAATTGAAGTAGACATCTTCACTAACCTGGCTATGCTTGTCTTTCGAATCAACGACTAGATAACAATTGAATAAGGAAAATACTTCCCGAACAGCTTGAGAAACTTGAAACTTTGAAATAAAGGGAGCACCGAGACCAAAGAAATTGCCGTTATGATGAAGCTCGAGCCATTTTGAAAAGTGAAACGTTGCGATGACTTTCGAGCACTCGGTGTCGATTTTATTTATTTATTAAAAGACATGTGCAAACACATGTGAATAGGAATGCACAATTGAGAGGAATGCGAAGAAACCCGACCGACGATTGCGTCTACTTATTGGATGTTTCATATCCAATGTGTCATCTCTTCAAACAGCATAACTTTGGCTTCCTCTCCGATAATCAGAAATAAAAATCGTGGAAACAAAGCAGAAAAGAATGAGTGGTAGGATGTACTGTTTGCTTGTTCTTTTGTATAGTAGTGATAGAAAAGGAAACGATGACCAAATGGAAATCTCACTAACAACCAACCCAGTTCAAACTTACCAGAATGCCAAAATTACACCGTAGTCATTAGGCACGACATCAAAAGGCGCAAAGATATGAGGGTAATACGGCCAATACATTAACCAACTACGACTGAACGTGACATTTATTTACACATTCCAAGAACACATGTACAACGGAATGACCCTAGGTATTTCTTCACTTCCACTTGCTATGTTTTAGTTAATATNGAAAGTCCCTCCATCAATGGGGACCGGAGACGATTAGTTTAAGCCGATCATACGGTCATCGAAGCATTTAATCCGTATGAATAATTTTCCCTTCTCGATGAAAGGGCACTGCATGTTACAAAACACGAAAACGTATTGTACAAACGGTGAAAAAATCATCGTGCCAAAGTCCCGATTAGCGAGGCACACATCTCGAAAAACTGCATCGTCTGTGACAATTTCGCACCTGACGGCGACGGAGGAGGTGAGTTATCCACCTAAAACTATGCTCTCAAATAACAATAATGCATTACATGCCACAACAAACAGGTGGGTTTGCTTTTATACTGATTGCGTATTGCTCATTTATTTATACACAGTACCGGAGTTCAATGCAGTGGGACCGCTCACACCAATGAAGGTTCAATTGGAAAATTCAAGAAAAGCTAGAGGAGTGAGACCGTAGCGGTCACAAGCAATGTTCTGAGAGTAGGCATGTGATGGGGTTGCAACGAAAGTGAGAAGGAAACTCATCCTGGCCAGTTCTTTTCTGAAAGTAATGCTGCGAAACGCTTCAAGAGAAATCAGATAGAAGAGAGGTCATTTAGAGTTCTTGATTCACAAACGCAAGCTCGATCCAGTTCAAACATTCAAATAGTCCCAAAGACCCACTTCCATTGTCATGCTTTGAGTACGTACTCCGCGCATGCCAGGTGGTTTCGAAGGCATAGATACCGATGCATGACGAGATGAACAGGCACTTCCAGCTGGAAACAGGCAACCATAAAGACAGCGTAAAAAATAGAACGCCAAACTAAACGACGAAGGGTTTGCATTCAGATCACTATAATAGATTAAGACAAAACTTACGTGTACTTTCATCATCGACTAGGCTTTTGAAGTCCAAAAGGTAACTACGCTGGTCTACTTGGTACAGTTGTAAAGACATTTTTGGCTGAATTATAAAAGTACTGGAAAAATTGTAAGAATTATATCAAAGAAAATAAACCATGAAATACAAAGTTGCTATAAAATCTTCAAGAATAGAGGCGACTATACTGCAAATCAATGGGAGTTACAAATGTGTACTCCTTACTGATCTAGTCCACCAGAGAGAATTTTCATGTTACGTGGTGATAAGGACAAGATCAGCAATGTCTACAGTCCAACAGCAATAGAGAAGGGGGCGTTTTTTCCTATAGTTGAGGCCACATAATAGGATCCGAAGAGTGTGTCAGAAGACCTCCACAAAGAGGCCAAAACATTAGGTACATCATAAGTACCACTTCGTCACTATTGCTTTTAAGGAAGAATCTGAACTTATGATATGTGCATATGAAAGCAAGCAAGCTATATCATCACCAAACTTTTTTTTTAGCAAAAGCGGCGACCAAATCACAAATGTCAAAAAATGATCACAAATGTCAAATGATAGCGAGATTACTCCCAGTAAAAACATAAGAGCTCTGCGTGGTCATGGAACAGACTTTGAAAAGAATCACGTCAATGGGTCGTCCTTACTCTTCAAAGAACATCCCAGTCGAGACCCGATTTACAGATAAGTTACTGTTAGAGCAAAGTACCCACACGGTGGAAGAGTCGGAATATGGTGCTATGGTGACAAAAAAAAATCCTAAACAAGTCAAGGAAACAAAATACACGCTCCGCAGGTATACCCTTTGCGGCAACACCCCCACCTACTGTCTGAGCGTACGTAGTGACGCAATGAATGCTGCGATAAAGCGCACTTGTCGCCGGATAATTCTTCATACAAACTACCATAAGATAAAAAAGTACCGAGCAGACTTACAGGATCAGCGATTGGATTGTCAGGCTTTTTTCGCGCGATAACATGGTACGGATTGAGCACTTTCCATTCCATATCCAAGCTTTTCATCGCCCGAAACACTTCATACATGATATCTTCTGTAACTTGTGGTAAATTTAAAGGCATATCAAGCCGACATGCTCCTGTCTTAAGATGTAAAAAGAGCTACCAAACATGAAAAAATTTCTGCTACAGAAAACAAGACGAAACGTAGTAGTTCGAAGAGAAACTAGCGAATGACATATTAATCTAATAACTAACCAGGTCGACTTTGCGATCTGATTCCAAGATGCCATTTCGCCCTTTTCACGCCGGACTTGTAACCTGTGCTTTGCATGGGACTTGCACTAGCCAATGAAACATCTACACCAGCTGTATTTTCGAGAGTTGGAGTGATTTTATTGCTGACAGCAGCTAAACAAAACAGTAAAGTATGATTTATTACGAACGAAATGAAGCTTCATATAAACTTAAGAAACGGGTACGTTAGAATTACGGCTATTATTTGAAGTCCGCCTAGGAGACAACCTGAGTTCACCTGCAATGCGTTCAGGATGACGATGCTGATCCGAGTGATGAAGCTTGTTTGGTGCGACCTGATAGAATTCTTCGATAGTGAGTTTCGCCGCTGTAAAGCGACATTATTGAGTTTGTATTACATCGTTCACGGACCTCACTAGAGCTCAACTTTAGTAACTGCGCATGAACGATTGCGTACGCGAAATCATTGCAAGGAAAATTTTTGCAGATATGCTTAACTGTTATACAGACAACTATCATCTATTATGAAAATGGATTCCATTCGCTATAAACAGTGAGGCTACACCTCATAGAAAAATGAAGACGCGATGGATATGAAAGAATCCTTACCAAATTATATGTAGACATATACACATATATATCATTGCAATATATCACCTGTATCACCTGTCGCCCCGCTGATCATCAATTTCCTCGAGCGGGCGCCAGTAACGTCTCCATTCGTCCCTGTCACGAGCCACAGTGGTCCAGTGAATCGTCCTCGCTTCAGGGACACGAGGTCCAACATTCTTTCGTTCCTTTCGGCATCCCTGATCATCGTTCGATGACGGAGCTCGGAACTCCGGATTCCCTTCTGCACTTGGGCGTGTAGGGGGATTCCGTGCATATTCCTTTCCAAAGCGTGTTGAGCAACGCTGGCAGCATGCTCATCCTGCCTTCGTAGAGTCCAGGTCTCCGAGGCGTACTTCAAAGCAGGAAGGACAGCAGTGTCGAAAAGGTGAGCGCGGAGCCGGATGTTTTTTGTCTTCTTCACTACTCCCTCGATATTCTTAAACGCTCCCCACGCGCCGCGTTTCCTTCTGCACAGCTCTGGAGCTAGGTCGTTCATCATGTTGACTTCCCGACCTAGATACACATAGCTAGAGCATTCGGAGATATTCGTTCCGTTTAACGTGAAAGGAGCATCAGGTACCAGTCCGTTTTTCATGAACATCGTCTTTGTTAGGTTCAGCCCCAAGCCGATCTTTCTACAAGCACTATCAAACTCAGCCAGCATTCGTTCCGCCTGCTCGATGTTCGGTGTTATAAGCACGATGTCGTCTGCAAAGCGGAGGTGATGTAGGAAGCGGCCGTCGACCTTCACTCCCAAATCTTCCCATTCCAAATGACGCATGATATTCTCGAGGGCGGCACTGAAAAGTTTGGGCGAAATAGTATCGCCTTGCCGGACACCTCTCTTCACGTTGACAATGACTTCCTTATAGAATTGTGAAATCCTGGTCGTGAAGTTATCGTAGAGCTCACGAAGCATCCTCATATTGGGTTGGAAGGAAGTCCTGCGACACAATGAAGGTCTTCTTCAAACCATTTCTGAAATTTTCCACGCCAATCAATTTTCGGAATTATATTTACCAAAGAGGTCAACAACCTTCTATTATCCTTTGAGTAAATCACTGATGCCTTTTATCCAGGAGTGAGGAAGCTGTGACTCAAGGAAGTAATTGACTGCCGTTTTCAGATCACATCAAGTTACGAATTTTTTTCAACAACGGTATGCTCAAGAAGGCGGAGCGCATGGTAAGTAAAAGGGGTAACACTTAGGGAGTACGGCTGATGAACAATCTGGAACCACTTCGAATCGTAGAAATTTTGACGCGTGTTTAAAACGAAATTTCGACGTGCGCTGTCTCTCTGTAGGGACCTGATTTACGGTTTTGAACGTCCTTATCTAACCCTCTTGGCCAAATTTCGGAGTTCATAGGGGTAACCGATAGCTGTGTCCATCTATTCTGCGTTTAGCAACTCATAGTGAATGGATCGCTCCAACCTCTATTGAATCAAGGGACGATGCTTGCGTGACTTCGAAGGCTAGTATCTCCTCCAGTGAAGCGATCCAACCGATTGTTGACCGTTGATCGGTGAGCAGTGCCAGCAATGATTAGGTTGCTGATAATTTGAGCCGCTACACCCGCGGTTTTCCCTTGGCGTGCTTAGTAGAAGGTGAGGTACGAATCGGGTGTTGTTCATTCATTGACCGTAAAGCTGCTAAAGCCCACACGCGTGCCCTGTTTATTACTCATGTGTTGATTAACTGAGGAATGTCCTACAAGTTTATCACTCTTGCTACCGCATTCACACTGTTGATACAAGTTGTTGACGCATCAAATTTTTTATCAGGACTTTCCTTTCAACCTAATATATTGAGTAGGAACACCCTGGTTGCCCAGAGCTTCAATTACCGCTTCTGTATCAACGGGGTCGAAGGCTCTCTTCAAATCGATGAACGTAATACATATTTTGTACTCTCGTGATACTACAATGAGTCTTGTAAGAGTGTGGATACGATCGATTGTACTGAAACCTCTCCGAAACCTTGCTTGCTCGCATGGCTGTCCTTCATTTAATATTCTGCCAATCCTGTTCAGGATGACACGAGTGAAAAGCTTGTAGATTACAGACAGCAGGCAGATTGGGCGATAATTGCCAATATCGTCTGGATCTCCCTCTTTATACAGCGGCACAGTCTTGCTAGTTTTCCACGGAGAGGACACATTGCATTCCGACAGGTACCGCGTGAATAGCCTAGCCAGAGTTCTGACGATGACTGGTGAAGATCTTCAGATGTTCTGGTTTGATCCTATCGGGAGCGGCCGCCGTACAATTCATCGTCGACGTGATGGCATGTCGTATTTCGGAAGGGAGAGCCGACGGAGCGATAATATAATATATTGAAAATTATTATTTCATTGTCGGGGGAGGGAGTCGAATGCGAGGGGTCGTCCCTCAGACGAGTTCAATGAACGTCAAGAGACTCCATCCTTTATCAGCAATCCGTCATTGGCTGCTTTCAGAGCCCGACTAAGGGCTCTGAAAGCAGTCAGCGGCGGATCACTGATAGAGGATGGAGTCTCTTGGCCAGCGGCGCGCGTCCGGCCGTGTTGTAGGGTAGACCGGTTTAGGATGGAGTCCCGCGGAAATGGATCATGGTTGGACGCGGCGTGCGAAGAAGGAAGCTGGAGAAGATCCAAGAAGATATAGAAGAAGGATAAAGGACTGTATAAAAGAGGAGATGGGTGT
>UZAF01016102.1:214115-231219 GCA_900617895.1 Haemonchus placei | reverse complement strand
GGAATAATTCTTAATATGTTTACGAAATGTAGTTCTTCATGGCTTACTAGACCTAACTCTGTTATTGAAAAACTGCGACTTGATTTGCATTTTTGCTGGCATGGTCGCTGAGGAACCGCGTGTATCAGAAAACACAGTTGTGAAAAACTTAAAAACATCCATGATACTTACGTCATTTAAAATTTTGTAAGCCATAAGTATATCAAATTTTTTCCTTCTTCATTCACGAGACTTCAGACCGAGTATCTTATTACGCTCAGTTCCACTAGGTATTTCATTATAATCCAAACGATGACTCCGGATCATGAGTTTACTAACTTACTTACTAGTAAACTCCTTCCAAAGTATAAATATCTTTTTCTTATAGGGTGTGAAAACATTAGATCCACATTCCAAAATGTACACACATATGTATCTGTAGGTATTTATATCTGTCTGTCGTCAGTGTTAGCTCTCCCACCGGGGCTGTTCATTAGTTGAATTATGCAACAAAAAAAACACCTAGCAAGAACCGTTTTTGACTTCACGGTATGTCAATAGATCGATAGAAAGTGTTCTTGACGGAAGACAATGCAAGATTTGTGGCATATTTCTCGATATTTCAGAGCATCTAGTTTCAGATGAGTAGTGGAAGTGATAGTACAAAATAGTGCCAAAGTGGCAAAGAAAATGCGAAAGTCAGCGTAAGTAGAGAAATACAAGGCTTCAGTGGTTGGACGAGAATGCGACGACAAAGGCTAAATGGAATTAGTATTTGGACGGGCTATCCGGGTGTGTACACCATTACTTATGGCTGCCCTACAGTAGGTTACCGGCGCTCCGGTGCTAATGGCACAACACCGTGGGAATTCGTTAGCCTTTAGTTGTGGACATACTTTATTACATGCTGCTGGCATGTTAACAACTTAGATTATTTTTACAAACACGAGAAAACAGTAGAAAATAAAAAGGGTTACCAGCTGAAATACGGAGAATATGATACTATGCTAATGAACGGAAAACGCAGATAATCAGATACCTTGCTTTTGAATGTGGAAAAGAAAACTGGTATTGGAATTAGTTGGCTCAATTTAAAATACTCCATGCCTGCACGAAACGTGAAGTACCTGCGCCCAACCAATGAACGCAGCTGCCGAAAAGTAAGCATGAACCTCTCTCTACCTTGTTTTGGATTCAGTCAGACTATAAAAGTTACGACCGTCAGGATCGAAACGATTATTCAAGATATTATATAATATGATATTCATTCCTTCTAAGTCTTACATAAAAAGGCTGTAAAAGGCTAGCTGTGCACGTCGGCTTTCGGGGCGTTTTCTGACCCGACAGTTCTTTGTGCTATCCTTCGCGTTAACAGGTTCCTCCCATGAAGAGATCGTAAAAACGTTTTTGTCGTGAACTGTGCTTCAAAATGAAAGCTGTATAATCATAGAGAGAAGGATTAGCCAACCACACGATCAAGCTTATTTACTAAAAAAAATAACGGCCATCTATCGTCAGTCGAGGTCGAAGCAAATTTTCTGCCGTAATCCACCGAGTTTGCGCACATAATGTAGAGTTCCATTGACGATTAACAATGAAAATTAGAAGAGCATTACATCAAAAGGTAAATCCTCCGTGGAAGATCTGCCGTGAGTTCATCGATTGACTGTAATCGAAGGTAATATTGACCAAAAAGAGCTCACCAAAACTGTAGTCTCAATATTATGTATGTCCTATTCGCTAGTTCCTTCTGTATGCCTGTATTTTTTTATTTTATTCACATTACACTTTCAATGGACACAGGTGGTGTAGTGGGAAGTGGCGCACTAGCGCATCGCAACTAAGAAATCTACCCTCATATCTTCTTGGAATAGGGTTGAGCTTTGCCCGCAGATAATTTTTTTGTTGCGAATGCATTGCCGAGCAGCTCCAGGCGTACGGTAGTCAATGGTGGATGTGAGCATAGACGGCTTGCGTGACACGAATGGAAATGCAGCTGGAGCTCGCAAACTACGAAGGCAGCTCGCGCTACTATGAGACGCAGTGCGAGAGATGATCATGCATGCACAGTGCTGCTGACGATAGTGAGCGGTCAGAAATTCATGAATTGGTTGCTTCTAACAAGCAGCCTACTCATTGCATCTTGCTGCTGACATGGAAGTTGCTGCCGACCTGCGCCCCGTTCTGGGTCCAGCACTCGTTCGACTCGATCCTATGAGGATCAAACAGTTGCAGTAAGTCATGTAAAGTATAGACTCCCGAGAAAACTCATTTTTCTCTATGAAACTTGAAAATGTCATATTATGCATTTCGATTAAGCAGCTCCTTGCGAGATTCTAGTTGGCAACAAAGTTCCTTCCTCTGTTGATAAGTTATCGTACCGCCCGATTTGCTTCTGACGCAATGAGTGCGATAAGTATTCTGTGCGACAGAATAAAAAAGGACTGCAGCCAGAAGCCGTCAGCGTTCAAATTAGGCTTCACCCCTCTACTCACTAGCTGAGCGAGTTCAAGTGTCTGGCGTACGACACTACGGAGAGCAGTTAGTTTGGATCTTTCCAAATACTGCCGTCATAATGGAGCGGCATATGATAAGAGCAAGAGCTTCACGATCGCACACGCAAATACAATTAGCTAATTCAAACACCAGTCAGACTAAATGCCGAAACTCCGACGTGCGTTGTCGTTTTGTAGGTACCGGAGTTATAGGTTAGACGTCTTTCTCTAACCACGATGGCCAAATGCTTGTGTTCGTAGGGGTGAGCGAAGGTGAGGTAGCTGTGACTATCCAGTCCACGAGCAGCAACCATAGTAGACGGGTCTATTCACACTTCATAAAACTATGGGCGAGGCTTGCGTTGTCCCGAAGGCTAGCATCTTCTGCAGCAAAGCAGTTCAACCAGTTGTTGACCGTATCGAAACACTGCTTCCAGGAGACAAGTTGCTGATGATTTTAGCGGCTACACTAGCGCTTTTTCCTTACTATTGACTATTAGAAGATGGTGGTGCGAATCTGGTACAGTGTTGATGGTGAAGGTGCGAAAGCTCACATATGCACCCTGTTTTCATTTTTTGTCGAAGTCCAGCCGTTTTTTCTTTATTTTCTTTTTGCTGTAGGGAAAACAGCTGTTAAAAGTCGTGCAACAGCCTTTGGAAATATTTTCTCAACATTTTGTTATGAAGGGCCGGGCCCATCGTTCATCATTCCATTACCTTATTATACAGTAGGCATAACTGGAGTAATGCACACGAAGGGAGCCTACCATGGCCACACACTGCACTAAAATCGAAATACTCCTAAACGTGCGGGAGCTCAGCCTTCGCGATAGAGTAATTTTTAGTCACCACCGCTGTGCAGCGATTCGTGGCTAGACAGACTCGTTTCTAACTTTCAGAGGAACTTCGGCTGAGAGTCCTCTTACAACCCACTCAATAAATACTAAATGATAGACAACGGAGCATTGAGAGCACCAGGCAATGTCATAACTGGCCTACACGTAGGTGTTGCTGCAGCGTAAGCACCTCCGCTTGCAGTGGAATTTCGGGGAGAAGTACCGCCACCCTTCTGAGGCGTTTAGACGGTCATTACGACTGCTGATTTTCAAAAACCTTTCCCTATGCAGGATGTGCCCGCACATATAACAATTTCTCTTCCAGGTCACCCACCGTATACAAAGCTATCGATGAACTCGCGAAGCTATCCGCTCAATGCATGCAACTGCGAACCCCGCTCACTTGTTGTGAGAAGCTGGTCGCATCCGATCACACACTGTACCTTAGCTGGGAGTATGACTCGTGAGTAGCTAATCTCTTTCAGTGTTCGTTGGTCATTTCAGTACGTAACAGTTTCTTTACGCCACTTCCCCAGAAGAAAAGTGGCGCCAGATTCAGGGGTTGGACGAGAATGCGAGGACAAAAGTTGCATGGAAGGTGTATTTGGACAAGGTGTTCAATTGTTTGTGCCGCTGCGTACAGCTGACTACAGTAAGCTGTCTGCTTCTATCGAGGGACGGAACATCGGTGTGCCCGGAGATGCGCGCGGCGAATATACACACATGATTCCCTTATATTGAACAAAAAGTCCCGGGACGCGATGTTCCATCCCCGTGCAAGCAGGCAGCTTAATGTGGTTGGTCAGCTGTAGGCAGTGGCACACATTATTGAACAGCTTGTTCTAAACACCTCTTCCATACAACTTTTGCACACGCATTCTCGTCCATATTTCGATATGCTCATGAGCAGCTTCGATTCTAGACCTCGTTGCTGCTTTGCGTGCATGCTTTAGGTCTTGATGATAACCACCAGAGTCGCCCAAAACGCCTCAACTTCGCCACACAACTTGCTGCGTGCATCTCGGGACGTAGTAATGTACCCATACCCGCTTGCAACGTGTGCATCTCGGTGCGAGGGAAGTGTGCCGATTCGTGCGATTCTGGGTGCGCGCGGAAAATTGCGCGGCGGAATTCGTGATGATTCGAACGACTCTNAGAGTCGTTCGAATCATCACGAATTCCGCCGCGCAACTTGCCGCGCGCGCCCAAAATCGCACGAATCGTGCGTCCCCCCGGTGCGAGTGGTGCAAACTCCATAGCCTTTACAACGCCGTGAAAACTCGTCTGCCTTTAAGAGTGTGAGTCGACTTAGCTGGTATTGAGACCCTGATTGCGCCCTGTCTAGAACGTTTATCGTTACCGGTGCCTTTAATACGCAACGAATCTGCCCAAGATGATGACTGCTGCGAAATCAAAACAAAAACAATCTAGTGAAGATGGAAGAAGTTATAAAATATAACACAATCAGTTTAATATTGCCGTACGGACATCCATTTTACAATTAGTATAGCGTGCAAATAGTTTCATTACTCACAACTATGGGGGATTTTTTCAACCATTCTAGACTTTACCGCCCTTTAGCAGAGTAACGTGAAAACTCCAGAGAGAGTATTACATAGTTCAGTTACGAAGGTGTCCGCATATTAGGTCAAGAAACCTAACCATTTCGTAGGAAGAAGATAGTGCATTCGTACTACATACTTTTATTGACCTACAACATGGTGGATGAAGGTTATCGCCATAATGATGGTACTAGGTGTCAACCTTTCCATGACAGCATTACAATTTGTTGTGCTCAAATAGCGCGCTATAATCAAGTTGGTGTTGAAGAGGTGATAAAGCAAGAGCAGAGTAAAAAACACCAACTTATCGTCAAACGTGAACTGGCGATTTCGACTTGGATCGATCTACCTAGGTGGATTTGTGGGTATAATCATTTATGTTGGATGGGTGTACAAACACCATACTCAAATTTTGGCGTCACCTGCTTTAGATTCATAAAACTGAATATTAGAAAGCACCATGTGAAATATGAATTTCCAGCTTGATGTTCAATCACCTGCGTGAACGAGCGCAAAGGGACAAATAGAAGTGGCGTTGAGCAATTCCCGATTCTCAAGGCTACGCTAAATACGTATGTTTGGAGACTATAGAAATCGTGGCGCTTCTCGCAATTTCTGATCAGGCTCTACAATTCGCTTCAGTTCTCCACGAGACAAGAAGTCAAAAACATGACAGGAATATCAGAAATTATATAATTAAATCGTCAAGCAGTAGCAAGGGGAAATTAGTTTTTTTTCATCTGAGCCTTAGATGTACAAAAGTACCGGGGGTGCGCCTACTGAGGGTTCAATTCTTACCCAATCCCAACTTTTCACGCGAGATAATCATTTCACACACCACCGTGCTCCTTCCCTCTTGAGGCTACGGTGAAACTATATTATTTCGGCTCAGATACATTCCAAAGCCCGCGCTGCATCCCCTCCTGTGCGCTTCAGCGGTCGGTAACGGGTGAGAGCAGTGGTTTTCCCCGGGTGCAGTATCTCCTCCCCGAAAACAGCGACGCGCTCGCCGCATCGCGCACTGTGAAGAGGAAGGTCCAAATACCCAAAGAAAGGATACTGCAGTCGCCGCGGAATAATTGCCGCGTGCCGTGGAAATTCGAGGAGAAGTTCCGACACCCCTTTTTCGCCTCTCGCCCCTCCCCTAACCGCATTCCGCATTTACACGCAGCTAGGAAGCGTACTATTGAATGAGTAATCGCAACTTGCGATTGTGTCGAACTAAAATTTCGCACTCTCAGCACTTTCCACTCCACGCGATCAATCTATTTTCCTGTGATCCGATGTGATGGGTAAATAATATTTTTTATAATCTCAAGATCAATCTTCAAATTACTTGACCGAGATGTTCAGCTGGATTGAGGGTTGAAAGTTAAGACCATAAACTCCCAAACATTTGCCTCTACATTACATCAAACAAAGAACAGTGGACTCTCGATTTACAAGGCTGTTATCAGTTTAGTCAACGCTGAGGATTAGGTAACGGCGTGCAAGCACAGTACGATTTTTCATCAATACACGTGAAGATAGTGATGCTTCTTTACGCAATCGCCGTAAATGACGCCCAGAATTCACTGGAAAAAACAAAAAGCAAACGGAAAACAGGAACTTCGTGGTAAACGACGTAAATCACGAACAACAAGAACAAGCCGAGTAACTACGTGTGTTGTGGTGCGCCAGCGAGGCTCAGCAATCGATCAGTCAGAAGATCGCCGCATCCGCTGCGACCTCCCATCAATTTGATATATTTTTTTACAAGTTAGCGATTTTCTTGAAATGGGTTCTGACAGGAACGTTGCGGATGTGATCCGAAAGCCCAGATATCCGATTTAGATATTTGTAAAGATACCACATAACTAAGTGGGTGGAGGTAGTGTAGTGGCAAGTGGCGCATTATCATAAACGCATGGTTACGAGCTCGTATCCCAGATCAATATCTGCCTAGGCCGAGCGAGCCTTCCATCCTTTCGGGAATGTTAAGTGGTACCATACTCGTCTGGGAGGATGGAAGCACTGACTTGTACATCGGCTTTCCACCTTTCCACCGCAAGTCATTGTATAGTCACAAGGCACATACGCGTTCAATACGCCACCACGACTCTGAATGCAAGTCGAATGCGGTTGCGCATCCTTCAGACAGAATTGGTGAAAATTTTTTTCCATTCTTCACGACTTCAATCATTCCCTTTGCCCTTTGACCCCATTAATGAGCCTGATAGAAAGGTGGAGGTGGTGGTTTGTCTGGCTAAGAGGCCAAACAAACCATCCTTAACTTTGTTTAATTACATGTCATTTTGTTGTGCTTGCATGTTTTTCTATATGCTCTGAACATCTCAGTTTATTACTATTTACTCACAACCAGCCGTGACAGGAGGGCGCAGGTGCTAGTTGCTATTACACATACCAATTAGCGCGACGTAGCACTGTCATTAAAAGCTCATATCATTAAACTCGTAGAATTAGTAAATTAGTACGCATCTTTTAGAGAAAAGGATGTAAGCCGGCTCCTTGGTTTCGCTAAAGTGGGAAGAAAGCGACTGTTTCTCTATGACTCCGAGATGCAAACCTATGAAGGACAGGTATGCTCCCATTGGATGTCAATTCTTTCGTGTTTTTTTTCTCAGTTTAAAGTGGTGTCATGCTTCTTCCAAGTTATAGTTTGAATAGGACACAGGGAACGGCGTCGTATTTAGCGTTTCCGATTTCTACATACCGGAACTCATACAAATTCTTTCCCTGTGTGTCCTTATGACCTTTGTAGAAGGGCTACAGTGGGCGGTAAGAGTGAAGCCTGAAATGTTTGTAACAATTAAAGAGGTTGATGAAAAATTCTGTCACATCTAAAGCGACAGCGGAGTTTGCTCATCTTTATAACATCTATAATGTGAATGTTCATGAAGATGGTGAACTTCACGAATATCTAAGAGATCTAATGGCGTTCGGAATGGTAGCCGCCTGATCCCGTCTCAGTGTCGGCAGCTGAAGAAGAGCTTTCTACATTAGGAGGACTGTAGCGGTCTCTTGGAGCACTAGCTCCGACGCCACTGATTGGTATTAGAATTGTTCCGAGCGATAGTGGTGCTCCTGGAGCACCCTGGGTTGGATTCGGAACTCCACTATGGCCCACGGAGCTGCAGCCATTCCCGCTTCTGTCATCGCTAGCCTAAAGAATGTAATGTGAATGTTCAGCGAGATGCGTATTCCGCGAGTGTATCCTACCGAGCTACTCAAGAATGGAGGGCCGTTGTTTGGTAAGCTATTAAGCTCTTTTCCAGAAGGTGAAGATGCTGCTGCCCGAGGAGACTTGAATGGATCGAATGCAGGGAACTGCAATTGGGCTGTTGGCTATGGGAGCATCGCCGAGACCAGCTGCAACTTCGGCAAATCCTTCCTTAATAATGGAACTCCATTCATTATTGAAGCAGGATGAAGATATAAGCGTTACCTGGTTATAGGCAGATCCAGCAAGTGGTCTCGTACCGCCGCTTTGCAAAGCACCCGAATTGCCTTCACTCTGCGGGCGGGTTTCGTACTGTGCATGTACACAACTGGCGTACAATAGTAAAGCGGTGTAGAGCATTTTTAAAACGGGCCAACGACCGTTCGGATCTATCTGACGGCTACTATGAGGAGGGATTCTACAGAAAGTTGAGAGTTTAGACGTCTACCGCCTTTTATAGTACGACCAATGTTCGCCTTTAGATTTCGGTTTTTTTGAAGCAGTGTGACCCCTTATCAGCATCGAGAAATCGCCAAACTTTATCTCGATGCTTTATGACACTCTTTTCTTTCTCTTTAATGCTTCTTAGCAATGTATCATCAAGGGGTGGTCAAAACCATCAATTCATCTGGGATTGGGAATTTCACCTCGACTCTTTGTGACACAACTAAATTTTCAACTAAATTGCTGACTTCTTATAAAGTAGTCATTGCGATACTACCATTTAAAGAAAGTGCAGCTGGGAATTATTGTTCGAGAATCTTACATTTAGAGGTAGATCAGCCCCTTAATATGCTACAGATGCCAGAGAGGGAGAACAGACGGGGAAACACAAATGAGGCAAATAAACTCATCCAATGCACCACCGCAAGAGCGGAACAGCGCCTCTCCGAGTCAGTTATGGTTACTAACAAAGACCTTCTGTGCGGTCCCTGTGTAACGTCTATATTTAGACCTGCGCGTCTTATAGCTCACAATGTAGCGTAAACGGCAAGAAATCATTGATGGGGATAAACATCCATTGCGGTTATTCATTCTGTTATTTCGCGCGTGAATTCAGAATGACTTTAGCGCTTCCCTGACGGAAATCTCAGTTTCGTGTGCTAAGATTTTGCACTCCACATCAAAATCGGTTTTCTATGATATGCTTTCCAAGGTGTGTTGCTACATTGCCTCGATTTTTCCCCGCAAGGTATTCCTCAAGGCGTATTGCTAGGGGCCTCCCAGTTTCCCCAATGTATGTATGTTGCATTACATGCCGACATTCGATCTGATAAATCGCGTCATTTTTGGCGCAATCTCCGACTGAATCGTTCGGACATGTAACGCAACGGTCGAGCTTGCCTGTCCGTGTACCAACTCGAAAATAAGCGCATTTCCTTTTCTTCAAACAGCTTTGAAGTTTTGCAAGTCCAACTGTAATCGGATTCTGATTAGTTTTCTCTTTTGCATTGTACTTTGAAGTACCTCTGCTCTATTGATCCATTTAATTGCGTTCCCATGCTTTGATAGGAAGTTTATATGAATCTGTTACCAACACCACTACTTTTACGTGCGCTTTCTTTGACCTGAAATGGCGACCTCCCAGACGGATCAGGTACCAACTAACCAAGTTGGAAAGGATGGAAGGGTTGTTTAGTCCAGGCGGATATCGACCCTGCGTCGAAATCGTGGCCATGTGTTTGTGATAGGCGGCACTTGCCATACACCATCTCCGCCCTTCTACTATATAATATTATATACAACAATGATCAGGATAAAAGACAGCATTGAGTTTTTAACTTTATATTTATTCACCTTTGGAGGAACTTGCCAATGTTTCAGTCCGGTTCCAACTTATAATTACTTAAAGATGGAAAGAAGAGAAAGATTAGATTAAAAAATAACTTCCAGTAAAGCTTGTAACCTGAGAGAACGACCAGTTCCATAGCGACCGACAAGGTGCACGTTTTATGCTCTCTTGCAGTGATGAGTGACAGCAGCGCTTATGCGTAAAGGAACACCGTTGCCATTCTTCTTTCCGTTTCCATTGTTCTTCGAGTTGCTCTCTTCTCTACAGAATTTTTTCTCGCCCTTCCGGTAAAGGCAGAAATAAGTGTGTCTTTACAGAGTGCAGTGGTATCGATCCAGTTGTTTGAACTGAACTGTTTGAGCTGTACTTAGACAGAAATGGAAAAGCAGAAGACCCGATATGCATGGGAAAACAGCGAGGCTGCGCATTTCGTGAATTGTTTGTTGCGTAGTAGTCAGTAAGTCAGTTCTGTAGGGTAGCTAGGGCACAACAAGTAGAAGCAACAACGACGTCGTCTACAAAATCTGAGAACATGTCTGGCTGCTTTCATAGTCGACCGGTCGCGCGACCAATCGCGCGACTGCTCGCGCCAGCGGTCGCTCGATCGGTCGAGGAGGCCGCGCTAGCCATAGGTGCGCCGAGGACGGTCCCGAGCATATCGCGCGATCAGTCGAGCGACCAGTCGCGTGACTGGTTGCCGGTTGCTCGCGAGATAGGTCCGCGACTAGTCGCGCGACTGGTCGCTCGCCAAATCATGGACTATGAAAGTAGCCTCTCACTACAACGGACAGAATGTCGGCAAGTATATCTGGCGTGCCAACGCCAGGCCACACGTTAAGCAAGAGCTATGAACTAAGAATATATAATTGAACTATTTTTTCACCGTCACCCTACATACATATAACGCACCGCTCCTTCCTACTCACATCCATTCGTTTTGAGCTACATTATGAGCAAAGATTCCAAAAACCGTGAAGGTACCAAAAAGTTACTCAGTGTTGTCCTAAATCGGTCACCTTCTGGAGGAAGATATTCATGCCTTGCTTACATGACGGCAATGATACCTTGTTGGAGTAATTTTGATGGTTTCTGACTAGATTGAGATTGGGATTTTGAGATTTCTTGTGAGAATCCTTTCTAGGATAAACCTGAGATTCCCAAGGGTAGCACAAGGGATGCCACCGAGTGGAAAAATGGCATAGCCAGGGCGTATTCAAGAGCCTCAAAACTGGTTAACGACGTCCACACCCAGGTTGAATGAGCTCTCATGCCATTGTAGAGGCTCTAGAGGTTGCACCACATGCACCGAACGAACACGCCGCAGCTCACTGTAGCCGTCTGCTCATAGTGGACGTTCGGGCAGTTCGCACATTCTATGCAACTTTTGTCGTTACTCCTCAACCAACCCCTAATTATACTACTTTTTGAAGCCTTACATCTCTTTAGATAGGAAGATTTTTGCGTTCATTCGAACTTTTGCACTATTCTGGACTACCACATCCACTATTCGTCTGAAACTAGATACCCCATAATTATTTTGAAGTGTGCCTTTGAATTGTCCGAGAGATTACGCAACAGTCTAATATCTTCTTTATACCTTAACTTATGAATGACTTAGAGGCACAGTTCACGATAATTCTGGGAAATCCAGATTATGATGAAAAATGGAAGACAAGATCGAAACTAGTGCGACTGAGGCGAAGAAACTGCGTGCATCGGTGTTTCCAAAGTGAAAAAAGGCTTCGAAAAACCGTTAAAAAGGGGGCTGGACGAGAATGAAACCAGAAAAATGAAGAAGAGTGGGGCGTCCGGGCGAGCTAAACAGTGTGTTTCACTGCGCGCTTGTGGGTCCTGGTGCGAATAACAGACAATGGTAAGCAAAAATTCATTCACTTATAAGCATAAATAAACAAAAAACCCTAGTAACAGCAAAAGTAGCTCACCTTTTTTAGCCTCCAAGAGTAGGAAATTAAATAATGGTTCGCGGCAGCAAAAAGAAAAACAGAGGAATAAACAATGGGAGAAAAACATCGCCTCATCACTCGGCGATTAGCTGGTTTTGCATGGGTCCTAGAACGAATAATAGCAATCTGTATTGTCTCGACACTCGTCTAACGTGACACCGATCAGGGGAAAGCGAACTACGGCAGCAACGGGGCTTCCACTATGCCCTAAGCGCCGAGATTGTGGGAGCGAGAGGGTCCCATCTACCATCCATAGGGCGCTGAGTATTCCTAAAGGAAGAACTCAGTAACCTTTTTTATCGTGAACCGTGCCTTTAAGTGCTAGTGCCTATTTGAAACACTCCGGGTATGGAGAGCGAGTCTGGGAATTCCTTGACTTTACTTCTTATAACTCTCTAGTAGCCGGAAATTAATTACATCAAATTTAAAAATTTATCGCATTTCAACATACACTGAGGAACATCACTATTCGCCAAAAAACTTTAATTTCGTTGTGAAAAAAACACGATACAAAGCTTGCACTTTCACTGAAAGTAATTTTTACCACTGAAAAACACCTCTGAGGGTGAGCAATAATACGCATCATCTGAATGAGTCCAACCTGTTCGACGTACCATGCTTTAGTAGGCGATGTTGATTAGCCCTGAAGTGAGAGAAGGTGTAGAAGGAACGTTCCCTAAGCCCCTCTAGTGATCTCGATATTTTGGCTCGTGGACTTCAATACAACATTTTTGATGGTTATTTGCTCAGCAGCCGAATATGGCTGATCATTGAAAAGATCAAAGCCATTGTGGCCAATGGCGAACTAACCTTTCAGTGGCTTTTTTTGCTCAGTGCGGCTCTTCGTTGTGATCCGGCATCGGAGATCAGAATGGCAGAATAACCTCCCATTATTTGAGAGACTGTGCCGCTTGCTGCCGCAGGACTAGTTCTCCCGGGCAGGAGTTCCCTTCCCTGAACGTGGACCTCTTCGAATACTGAACTTTACATAAGTATAGCCAACAAGCACTAATTCTGAAGGGTGCCTGTGGTGAAGCAACGCTGTTCGTCGAGTCCTTGAACTCAATAATGTAAATAGGAGCGATGCTGTCATCATCACTGCTGTCAATGCTACCTCCCCCGCTAGTGAGCTGAAATCGGTAGACTTAGATGGAACTCGGATTTATGTCGGATAACAGTGGATATGTGCCTAGTAAATCTGTTCTCACCTGAGCAAGAGTGCCTTTCTCAATAGGTTGTCCGACCATGCGACTTCCTATGCCTCCACTTGGGTCGTGATTTGGAATCATCAGCACCGCAGCGATTTTAGGCCCGCCCTAGGGAGCAGGCGAATGAATTTCACAGAATCTTGTATCATGTGGAATTGTGGAACTTAACCATCCCTTGCCGGTCCGTTGCTTTCACCGCAAAGACAAAAGAATTAACCCCATTACTGCGAAGGAATCAGTCGTGGGAATCGCCTAGCTTTCTTTGTCTGCAGTAACCACTGTCTTGTGACTTACTTGAGCGCTTCCAATCATGTCCTTCCTTTCGGAGAGATTTGGTAAATAAGTGCCTTTTGGAAAAACGAAAGGTCGAATGTTGTTGGATTTCATGGATTGGGCATTCTGTAATAAAATAATTTTATTGTCAAGATACGCTTTGCTTACAAGTCACTTCTTTTCACAGAGTAGATTATGCATTAAGCTTTTGTCTAGCATATTGGAGCTCTAAACAACCCGTCCAGTACCTGCTCAAGCTGAAGGAAGTAAAAACAAGCTCACGTTACCAGTGCTGATTATTGTTGTACTTGCAGCAGTTCCGACCTGACTCCCAATAGGTGCCACTCCGCTCGGCATTGGTTTGACCTGGTACTCACCAGGTCTTTGGTTGCTAGATGGCTTACCCGATCCGCCACCAGCGTAGTCAACTAGGCTGTTCGTTGGTGATGACCTAGCACCTGCCTGATACAATTTTGCAGAATTGGCGATGTCATAGTCACCGGGGTTAGGTAGCTGCTGGCTGAATCTAGCAAATACGAGCAAGATGAAGTATCGCACGCTGAAAATGTATCGAGGAGTGAAAAAAATGGAATTAAGTTAAGGCCAACATACCATAACAGTGATTTCATTCTATCGATCTTTTGAAACTCAGCAAAAGAATGAACAAGGGATATAAATATTAGTAGCTTAGAAGCCATTTTGATCAATGAAAGGGTAAACTGTACCTGTGCAGATGCATGTACTAGCTTCTATGCATAACATTACTTTAATACTTTGTCCACTGAAAAGTGATGATATTATGTATGTAAATTACCGGCGTGACATTGAGATTTCGATGAAATTACTGTCGGGACGAATGCAGCGAAGTAACCTTCAAGAGGAATGGATAGGCGTTTTATAGACATTACCACCATGTAAAACTTTTTCGGCCACGTTTCGATTTTGACCCTGGACCGCAAATCTGGTCTATACCGTTCCAAAACTGTTCCGTTCTGTAAACGGTTTTCCGAGAAGGAGAACTTCCAAACCGAGATTCACAGTGTTTATAAGCCAGATGGAATTGTGATCATTGAATAGCACTTTGATGCTCGCTCAGCAATTCTGTTAGCAGTTTTTCAAGCAAAGTGCAGCTGAGCAGTACAAATTGCCCTATATCCATTGTTATGGCCTTGCAGACCCAGTTCACAATAAGAATGGTCTCTGAGATTCCTCACTAGGATTAACCTGTGACCCCCAAGATATCACAATGAATCTTGTCGAGTAGATGTCGAGCCGAAAAGCGACATGGGCAGGGCGTAATAAAGACCTCAAAACCTATTTAGCTCGCACACGCCCAAAGACGGACGAGTTCCAGAGACGTTGTTGGGCTGTAAATGTTGTACTATTCGCGCTAAACTGCACGCAGACAGCTCGCTGTAGCCAGCTGTTCGCAACGCATAGACATTTAGACAGCAATATACCATACACCCTCTCCTTGCAACTTTTGCTTTCACATTCCCGTCCATGGTTTTTTTCGAAGCCTCGTACTTTTCTGAATACACCGATTTTCGCTCTTCTTCTTTTCACTAACCTGGATTCCTTCCACTGCGTTCGAAACTGCACATCGCAGACTTATCGTGAACTGTGCCTTAAACCATGCAGAAGCCATTTTATTATATAGCCTTAAGTCGTCGAGCCCTGCTTCATCTTAGAAGGGTTAGGAATTTTGGCTTTAATCAATCACGTCAGACCGACTTCCATTCAGACTAGTAGTGGCTTATTAGCGTATGTAGCCTATACAATGACTTGCGGTGGTCAGCCGATGTACAAGACAGTGCTTTTATCCTTCCTGAGAGTCTGATACCGATCAACCGACTCCGGAGGGATGGAATCTTATATCAATCCGGGATTCGAACAGGTGATCATGGGTATGTTAAGTGCAACACTTGCCACTACACCACCTCCTCCCTACTTCACATGGGAAGGCAATAATACTGTAGACTGGATATGGAAGCTGTATAGAAAATGTACCACTCGTACCCGACTTCTCAACCTCTAAACTCTGATATCTTGCAGATTCTGTGCCTTCTGGACTTCTATGTGCACTATTCCGTTCAACGAAAAGGTCACGGTAAAGCTATCATCGACTATATGCTTCAAAATGAACACGCTGAACCCTACCAGGTTTGTGTGGTTATAAACTCTTCCTCCCTTCCTTTCGTTATACAACGATTGTGAGAGCACGTAAAAAAAAACCATCAACACCATGCAGCAAAGAACATGGCAATCGAATCCTGGCTAGGCAAAGGATCTCTCGAGAGCAGTCCGCTTCCTTTCAAGATATGCAACAACGATCGAATCCTTTCGGAATTGTAATGGTTACTGTTGTGGTGATTGTAAACTAATTTGGATCACGCATTGACTTGCCCGAGCCCGTTTGCTTATAAGAAAATGTTTTTTATCCACAAACAGATCTTCTAACAATTAGATAGCCTTCAGAAATGATAGGTGCATTGTTGACGAACGAATTGTTGAGTTACAGGCGGGCTACAACTGTATTTCGGCAGTTCAGCAGATAACAAATTATCATGTCCATCTAGCCCTTTCTAAGCTCATACAAATGCGGACTGCCCGGTGTCTAGCCTTTGCGTTTCAGTAGATGTATAAATGAATCAACGTCATCAGTTAATTTTTTAATTTTGTAGCTGGCGTTGGACAATCCATCAGTGACGTTGCTGGGCTTCATGTCGCAGCGATACGGTCTTACAAAACCAGTGTGGCAGAACACAAATTTCGTGGTATTCGAGGAACTTTTCAAATCGGTCACTCCCAACGGTGCCGGTAGAGTTCCGATTTTTGAAGCTGCATTTCACCTCCTGTACTTTTGTGCAATCATTCCATTCTGGTTCTTCAGAATAGCTGTATAACACATGAAAGAGTGTTTTCATAATATTTATGTGGTATTAAGCCGAAAGCCCACCAGAAGGTTGGCGTCGACCTCAAACACCGCGACGAATCGGCGCTGGTGCCACCGAGACCCGCTGGCTGGAACACGCTATCAGCGGACATTCCGCAAAGGTACGAGAATTCATTGGAAATTTATTTGTGCCTTTATTATTATCCACATCCCGCTTGAGGGAGCTAATATTCTGCACAGGAATGGCCCACCGCTCTTTTTTACATTGAGCGCTTAAGCTCAGAGAAGGAGTGGTAGCCGACATCCGAAGCAAACAATGGATTTAAGAACGTTTCTAGACAAGGGAAAATAGAGTTTTCACCTAATCCTATCCATCCCAGCTTTCTGCACGAGGTAATCATCCCACACCCCCAGTATTCATCCCCTCTTGATTCTTACGTGAGAACTATATTTATGGGCTAAGAACTGTCCCTGAGCATAGGCGGACTCAGCTACCACTCTTCCCTGCACTCTAGCGCTCAATGTTGGATAAGTAAGAACGCTGCCCTCCCGAGTGACGGTACGGAGTGCTCGCTCGCTCGCGGGACGGCCGGCGGACTATGAAAGCAGCCAAAGAGCATTCTCCGAATTCTGCAAAATTTCTGTAGACAATATAATTCATTTCACGGCATAATCTTATTTGAGTGCCCATATTTTCACCAGCCACGTGTACGACGCATGAATAAAAGGGGCCTTGGGCAAGCACATGGGGTGAGCGGTGGAGCATTTAGAGAGTCACGCAAACTATGTTGCGCTCCAATGCCAAAGAAACAAAAGACACATAACTGAAACGGGAGCCGGTCGTTTGGCGCGATGGGCGGGGTCGCGCCGCCCATTTGA
>UZAF01016102.1:178506-201932 GCA_900617895.1 Haemonchus placei | reverse complement strand
GCCGGGCTTCCCTCCCGCCTAACGCCGGGCTTCCCTCCCGCCTAACGCCGGGCTTCCCTCCCGCCTAACGCCGGGCTTCCCTCCCGCCTAACGCCGGGCTTCCCTCCCGCCTAACGCCGGGCTTCCCTCCCGCCTAACGCCGGGCTTCCCTCCCGCCTAACGCCGGGCTTCCCTCCCGTCTAACGCCAGGCTTCCCTCCCGCCTGACGCCGGGCTTCCCTCCCGCCTAACGCCGGGATTCTCTCCGGCTAACGCCGAGCTCTCCTCCCGGGCTTCCCTCTTTCTTATGATATAGTTGCGATGAACGGCAAACAGCACACTTCTTTGCTGGAAACACTGAATGATGCTTTTCGGAACATGAAGCTCGATAGAGGAACAATAGGGCATGCAAACTATATTCAAAATGTGCCAATGCCTATGCCTTTGATTAGAATCTGTCTGTCTTGATCTGTCGCTGTTGATGTTAAAAATAATGACCCATTGAAGACTTAACTGGTAGGCAACCAAAACCTTGAAAGGTACTCAAAAATTTTGTCGAGTCATAATAATACCACTATCAAATATCTCTGTGAATGTAGCTCCTTTTATCTACTGATACATCATTAAGTAAGAATCCAGTATTGTTAGCGGTCGGATAAGTTTTGCCATAAATGATATCAAAGCAGAGAGAAATCGTGGTCCTTCTTGAATCGCATGCTTCGCTGAGGTAACGGTCATAAGCAAGAGGTGAAACAAATTTCATAATCGGCCCCTATCAATGTACTTACCTGTTGAAAATTCTCCAAATTCCAAATTTCAGGTCCAAATTGACTATTTTTGAGGAACCCCCACCCTTAGTGGGCGGAGTCTACACCTAACACCTACCATTTTTTCCCCATCTTGCCACCTACATCTCTGCCAAATTTCAACGACCCAGGTGCAATTTGACAGTTTCTGAGGAAGCCCCGCCCTCACTGGGCGAAGTCCACACTTGTCACCTACCATTAGTGTACCCATCTTGACACTTACATCTCTGCCAAATTTGATTACTCTAGGCTCAGGAGCAAAGGAGTTGCAGATTTCTCGTGAACTACACCATTCGCGCAACCCCTCCCCTAGTGGGCCGAGCCTAGCTTAGATCACGTGTACCCAAGGAGTTCGGCTCATTCCCCACTTGTACATCCCCAATCCCCATTTGTTCCCACCTGTCTGAGCTGTTAGGTTTGTTTTCCAAACGACGCCTTAGATACAGTGATAGTGATAAGATAATTACAGTGAAACAGACATACAAACATACAGACATACAGAAAAACGGATATTGTGGTTTATATATAGTAAGGATATTACTTACTTTCTTGAATCACTTGGCGACCCGTTGTCAGCTGCGATTGCTCGTGCGCGGGTCCCAACTTCTTTTCCACGATTTTCTATCTTGAGCCAATGTCGTCCAGTGGACTGATACCTTAATTGAATTAGAATCGCAGATATTGTTTCTGTGAGCAAGAGAGTCTCGCCATCGTAGAGGAGGTCGACCACGAGGCCGTTTCTTCTCGCGTGGTTCCCAGCACACACTTGTTGTACACCAACGACCGTCATCGCGCCTTATCAGATGTCCAGCAAAGGCGTGTTTTGCTTTGTCAATGTGCAGAATAATATAGCAAACTTTAGAAAACGAACGTATGTCTTCGTTGTGCAGCCTGTTGAGTCGTTGTTGATGCAAGGTTATCCCGACCATTCGACGCTCGAGGGATATTTGTATCGTTCGAAGCTGGTTTTCCAAATTTTTTGTCAGAGACCAAGTTTCGCTTGCGTAGCTCAGGGCTGGTAGCATCATGGAGTTAAACAAGGTTGCTCGCAATTCGTCGTCCCTAGCATGTTCTATTACGTTTCCGATCGAATTATACGCAGCCCAGTCGGCTTTTTTCCTTCTCATCAATTCGCTCTTTAGGTCATTTTTCATGTTAAATAGTCGGCCAAGGTACACGTATTCATCGACATCCTCTAAGGGTTCTCCTTGTAGGTAAACAGGATTGCGATCTGAGTATTCGTTCCTCATACATTTCGTTTTCTTCATGTTGATGTTCAAACCAGCCTTGATACCAGCTGTATGTAAGTCATTTAACATTTGAGAAGTTTGATCCGATGTTCTTGAAATGAAAACTATGACGTCCGCAAATCTCAGGTGACTTAAATACCTTCCGTCGATTTTGATTCCTTTGGAATCCCATGCGCAGTGACGTATAGTGTATTCGAGGCATGCAGCGAAAAGATTTGGGGAGATAGGGTCTCCTTGGCGGACTCCTTTTTCCACAGTCACCTCTATTTCGCGGAAGAACGGTCGGAACACTGTTACACATCCTGAATAGCATTCCTTTAAGATTTTCGTGTAAAGGGGCTCGATNGGTAGTCGTAGTCCTCTTTTATATCCAAAGGTACCTTCTCTATCAACGTCTTCAGCGTATTTGTATCGAGAACAGTCGCTCGAAGTTGTCTCGATTCGATTCTCAAGGCGCACATGGCTTCGCTCGAAGTGCAGCCGTGCGCGTAGAAGTCGATGATCACTTCCAGTATTGAATGATGGGACTACTCCGACATCTGTGATGGCTCTTCTGCTACATAGGATATGGTCTAGTTGGTGGTAGTATTGCCCACTCGGGGACACGTAAGTCCATCTTTTCGTTGGCGCTTTAACGAACTAGCTGTTATCATGAAACGTGATGTATCTCGCAAAAGTTCGCCAGCCTCTCTCCAGCGGCGTTCCGTTGTTCAGCACAGTTTGGTCCGATAAAGCGTTCCCCTGATCTTCTTCCACCAACTCGTGCGTTAAAATCACCAGAACCACTATGTAGCTGCTTTTCTGCGATCGAACGAGCTCGCCGAGATAGTCATGTTGTTCGTCGGAACAATCACTGGTGGGGGCGTATACTTGAATGATAGAAACGCTGATGTCCTTGGTCAAAGTCGCGGTCAGGATGCCGAATCGATAACTGTAAAATGTGACACTCGTGACTTTCTTTGCAAACTCGGGTGCCACTATAAAGCCAACTCCTCCTGATGTTGTTCCTGTCTCACGAGCGCCGAGAAAAAACGCAGTTCCATCACTCCATGTACACGTCAAAGGCTCTTTACGCTTTGTTTCACTCAGTCCAATCACATGGTATGAAATTCGTTGTGATTCTTCAATTAAGGTTTAGAGCTGAATGGCCGTACTGACGCTTCTGCAGTTATAAGTGCATGTGATCAGGTGGCTCATTCTTGTCCTTTTCCTATGGTAGCCTAAGGCCCTGAGATTTCGTCGCCTTTGACTGTGTGCTGATCCAGCGCTACCGGACTGGGCAGGGACGGTCTGCAGGGGACTAGGGCGAGTGGCAGAAGTGGTCGTAGCGTTTTTCGTCTCACAGGATAGCCCTGCTGGGACGTCCCTGTTGCTCAAGGAAGGCGCCGCCCCTCCATGAGCTTGAGCACTTCGGGTTCTTTGGTCACGAGAGCCGGTCAGAGGGTTCGGCGGGCCTTTCCCTTGCGGGATCCCGGTCTCGCCTCAAGCCCGTACAACGCGACAAAGTAGAACCCATGAACGGGATATATATTATATATATGTGTGTATCTGACCGGGAATTCATAACTACTGTCCCGTGGACCGAAAGCGTTCAAATTCTGTAGGAGTAAAGGAGGCAGGATGGGGACACCTATGGTGGGTGGCAGGACCGGACTCCCCCACACAGGCGGGGTTTGCGCGAACTAAATGTTTGAGCGAAAATTCATAACTCCTGTTCCCGTGCACCAGAGCGTTCAAATTTGTTAGGGGCACAGGTGGCAGGATTGGCGGGATGGGAAAACACATGGTAGGTGACAGGACTCGACTCCGAGCGGGGCGCACGTGAAAATTGGCAGTTGGGATTTGGGCATCCAAGTTTGCTAGGCCTAAGGCGACATTATCAGTATGCTGATGGGAGGTGGCATTACTTGACTCCGCCTATAGCAAGAAGGACGCACGCGAAAATAGCTTATTTTGACCTGGGGCGTTCAAATTTGGAATGAGTGTTGGCGGGAGATTTAAGACAGAGGCAGAGGTAGGTAGTAGAAGAAACTAAGGAACGATAACGCATGTCGGAATTTCGTAAAAGATCTGCCAACTATTCACTGGCCTCGCTTGTTTCCAGGTCGTTCGTCAGTCGTACTCTTGAACATTGCCCTCTATAATTAGCATGTGCCCTTCTCGATCATCCTATAGTTGAAAAAATTTGGCAACGTATTGGAATGACAGTGAAAAATTCTTTGGGCCACAGTTTTCTGATTTGTGGACAGGAAACATGTCATTCGCCCAAAAGAAAAGAGAAAGCTGCTGATCTCTCTGGTAAATACGTAGGGTGTCCCAAAATTATTGGCGCCAATTCATAGCAATATATTTGAAGATTTTTAGCTTCGAAAGACGATGGAATTTCTATGCACGTTAGCTCACACCATCTGCTACAACACGCCAAACCACATTTCAAAATACCCCCCGTTAGCACGGATAGAGGTCCAAAATTTGCTCTCTACCTGATCGCATGTGGCACTCAGATATCCTCCTCCCTTTCTTCCCAGCCATTCTTCATACTTGCTTTCTAGTACTCCAAACTAGGACTGCAAACTCAACAGCTCCTCTTCTAATCAGGGACCATACGTGGGAGTTAAGTGAGTCAAGTTCTGGAAAATAAGATGACCATCACTCTTTACCGATGAACTCGGGCAGCTGTCGCTGGCACCACTCGCGGGCAAGGCTCTGTGGGCTGGAATAGCGTTCTGCTGGAAGGACTACTAGAAGTTTCAGGAAACGTGATCGGATCAGTGTTCTATTGTGTCCGTCAGTACGCTCTTTTACGCACTGGTCTTGGTCAGTTTTATTTACTTATTATGCGTTCTATGATGCGCCAGCTACACCAGGCGAGGCAGCACTGAGATCGTGACTCAGAAGAGCAATAGTTAAGGCGTCAACCGATAGCTATAATGAACAGCAAATAAAACAGTTGTAAGATAACAAATTAGAAAAAAAAATGAAGGTGAAATGAACAAGAGCGAAGGGTTACTGAGTGAAGAGAACAAGAGAGAGATTGTTCAAGCAAGCTGCTTCAGAGCAAAGAGGGGTGGGGGGCCTCACCTTGACTTGTGTGCTCTCAAAAAAGAAGTCACACGAAGCAATGGAATCCTAAGTCAGAAGTCCTTGGAATTAGCATTGCAGTTCAAGTCAGCACCAGTCGGCCATGCTGCCCTTTCGCCACTTGCGAGGTCATGGGTGTGTATCGGAACTTCGAGACACGGGTATGCCGACCGCCCACGAGGAATTGGTAAACTTGACAGAATCTGCAACGCATCCTTCCAATTTCTCAGGCCAGAGTAGTCATAGCCGCGTTTCAACGTTCTAGGGGACACCTTTAGCAGCGAGGGATTTGTTCCTTTGGAGTTGAAGGGATGTCCAATAGTGAAACTGCTAAGCCTGAACAACTACATACGACTAGACACGAAAACATGAAGATGGACTATTACACGTCGTCAACAACCAGAACTTCCAATAAGTCGAGCTGTCAGTGCAAGTTTGAGCTGAGACGGATTCTGACACGATAGGAGGGTCGGAGGTAGCCGCCGTAGCCACCGAGTAGTGCGTAGAATGAAGCTGTTGTGTCGAAGCTGCTTCTGAAATTACCCATCGCGTGGCCAAAAATCTGGAAGCCTCGACGACCGCTAAAAGCGAAAACTAGATCAGAAACAATTCTGTTCTTATAGCAACCTTTTTGTGAGAGTTTGCACGCTAGATGTTTTTTTCTGGAACGCGAACGTTTTGGTTGTTGAGCGATGGTTTTTACTCGGAAAATTTTCTGGCCAGAGAAAACGATGAAAGGTTGCGTGCCATCACTCAAGTGGGTCTGCGACTTTCTGCATTCTTTGGTCCTGCAGTGTCTGATGAAATCGGGATTGAAGTGAAATTTCTGCATACGATAGGAATGGCAGTGAAGCTTCTGCATGATATTCTCCCAACGCGACAACTCCGATAAGCCGTGCCCGTTGACTTCCTTTTGATGGGTCACCCAGGATTCCGACCGACTGGCAGACGGACCATTTTAATAGTCCTGTCTTTAGAAACATTGATCTTTCTGCCTTTTCTGGTTTGTAACTGATTCAGTCTTCTTTTCTGTATCGTTTAATAGCCTTCTATGTGGTTATTATAAAAATCCCAAGCAATTTCATAATGCTCTTCCACCTCTCGCGTGCCAATAATTGCAAGTGGCATTGAATGAGCCTCCTCCATCTGAAAGATATTGGGGGTTCCACATTTCCACATCTGTCACCACGCATATTGCAAGGAAGCCTTCGTATGCAACTAACAGGTAATGTGAATTTGGTAGGTTATTTTTACCTTGGAAATTTTTAAATTTTGGCGCACATAATTTTATGACACCCTGTATTTCTAACCAGCCAGGCCGCTCGGCTAACGCCGGGCTTCCCTCCCTCTTATGGTAGGGTTGTAATGATCGGCAAATCGACACCTCCTCACTTGGGGACCAAATGCTATTTTTAGGAACACGAAATTCGACAGAAGACTAATAGTGCATGCAAGATGTATTTGAAGGAGCCGGTGCTTATGCCTATGATTAGAAGTTTCAATCTGTTGCAGTTCATCTTGATGCGGTCGAGTCGCAAAGTTTCCGCCGGGCTTCCCTCCTCCTTATGATAGAGTTGTAATAATCGGCAAACAGCACGCTCCTCCTACGACACAAACGATACTTTTCGGGACACGAAATTCGATAGAGGAGCAAGAGGGCATGCGAACTATGTTGAAAATATGCTGATGCCTACGCCTTTGATTAAAAGTCTCGTTCTGTCGCTGTTCATTTTAAAAATAATAACCCATTGAAGGTTCAACTAGTAGGCAACGTAAGCCAGGAATGGTACTTACAAATGTTCACGATCCATACCATTATCAAATGCCTTTATCAATAAACTTCTTTTCACACGGATATATCATTGAATGGGAATCCAAGATTATTAGCGGTCGGATAAGTTCTGCCAAGAAAGATATCGAAGTGAAGAGAAACCCTGATCCTTCATTGAATCGCGAACTTTGCTGGGTAGCGGTCGTAAGCAAGAAGTGAACCAAATTTCATATCCCTGCAATCGGTCCCTATCACTGCCCTTAACCTTCTTGTCGGATGGAACATATCAAATATGTAGTCAGAGCTAGTTTGTAAATAACGGGCGTTGGATTCAATTGGTGAGTGGATCTTGTTTTCTAAGACCCTTACATCGTCAGCGTTCCCATCCTGCCTCCTCTACTCCTGTAGGGAACCCAGCCCCTTGTGGGCGGGTTCTGGTCCTGCCACCCACCATAAGTGTTTCAATCGTGCCGCCTGTGCTTCTACAAGGTTTGAACTCCCTAGGGCCAAATCGGCAATTTTTGTGCAAATCCCTCCCCCGTGGGCGGGGTCCGGTCATGCCATTTGTGATTAGTGCTCCCACCCTTCCCCCAGTACTCCTACCTAATATGAACGTTCTAGGTCCACGGGGATAGGTGGTATGCATTTCTGTTCAAACCCATCCGCTGTGGGCGAGTTCCGGTCCTGTCACCTATAATAAGTGTTCCCATCCTGACTCCAGTACTTTGACCAAGTTTGAACGTTCTAGGCCGACGGGGACAGGAGCTATGTCTTTCCGGTCGAACACACACACAAACACACACACGCACACACACATACACACACACACACATACACAAACACATACATTAGCGCGTTATATATAGTAGTTGTATATACATTGTAGGACATTAGATTAATTTAGAAGATAATAGAAATGAATTTAAAATGACTTTCCTGTGGGCGAAGCATTTTCTTGCCAAGCTAATAAAAGTGATGGATGCTCATCGCAATCCCTGCAACTTAACAGAGGAAGGAGGGACTATTCAACCAATAGGGAAGGTGAACCTTCTATTTACAGATGGAATGAACCGACGAGGACTAGGGCCGCTCCGAAACTCCACTTATCTTGCTTCGGATACCAATTTCCTGCGAGCCGCCGAAATAATGACAACCTACGCTTATCCGGAGACGTCATTCAACGACAAGGAGATCCAGGTGGGAATTGAACTTGTGTGGCCGAACCGGATTCTACTTTGAGGTTCTGCTGATCCTATTCCCAATGATTTCAAAGGCTGATGACCAGAATCGAAGACTGAGTGCAGACACTCGGTTCTTCCAGTAATCCGGCTATGGGTCCCGGCTCAAACAAATGCTCGTAGGTGACAATCCCCTAGATACCTGACCATCTGCCTCGACTCCCTACCCATAGTCCCTTTTAGGTATGTGACGGGTGAGAATCTGTATATCCAAATAGGGCTATGACGTGAAAGGAAATATGTTGCCTATGAATTTGTGCGTTCATTCGTCATTTTTTCATTTTTGTATTTCATCGTGAAGTCACTGTGGGCACTGTGGGAGCCTAGTGTCCGTAATGGATCTTCATTGCTGTGGCTGTTGATAGGTATTCCGATCTGAATAGTGCTCAAGCGCTGGGTAGGTCCAGTTTGGCGCTAGTGCCGAAAAGTGCGAGGGTTGCGTCGACACTCGAATATCATACTAGTTTCTGATTTCACGTAATTTTAGTACTTCCGCTCTACCTCCTGATGGGACTGCTCGGCTAGAAAACTATGAAATCACAAAAAAGCTAGCGCGGAAATTGCTCGAATCTGCTAGCACGTCTCCTTAGGGCACCACTTTAAGGCCAAGAACCTGAACATGTTTCGTACTAAAGAAAATTAGCACATCTTCCTTGACCAGTTCTATGCCTTCAAACATCTATGACAATCCTTATGAAACCTACATTAGTCACTGATTGTCATCGAGATGTTGTATGAGACAGATTTCGGCGCATACCGTGTTCCTATTATTGAATCCATCAAAGACACTTCACGATACAAATTGTTCAAGAGATTTTTGCCCAGAACGAACATTTGATCTCCAAGGATAGCACAAGAGACTCTGTAGGGTCGAAAAACGGCCTAGTTAGGGATAGCAAAGGCCTTAAAAAACACACACACACACACCACACACACACCACACACACACNACACATACATACATACATACATACATACATACATACATACATACATACATACATACATACATACATACATACATACATACATACATACATACGTACATACATACATACATACACACACATATACACACGCTCCCACACACACACCCACACACACACACACACACACTGGAGTATAACTTCAGTTGTTCGTCCAAAACTGGATGCCCTAAAATTGTCGTGGACTGTGCTTTTGAGAATTTGCATTGAGGATCATCTTTAAAAGACTAATATTTCGTGACTAGCAATTGACTAATTTATTGCAGTGCGATTTGATCACCGAAGATGGTGGGCATGAAATCGATCCGACGCGGCTAAGCTACAAGTACGCATTAAATTTCTTTGAAAGCGCCGAAGTTTTCTTTGAATTTTTGCCCAGTTAAGTTGCAGAAGGTTCCTTCTGTAGAGAAGACGTGAACTCTAACTAATAATCAAACAATCGGATACGTCTTGTTAGTTAACAGCAATTCTAAGTTGTACCTGTTATCAGGAACTTTGCATCTATAATCTTTCACTACCTTCCGTCCTTGACTTCAATCAGTGATCAAGAGCATCTTTTGCTACTAGGGTACGACTGAATGGCCCAAAGCTCTCATCTTGCACATAAAACCTGATCTATCAGCTCAACAACTCGCCTCTCTAAACTGGGGTACGGCGTCAGGCTTTTCTGGGGGTAAAAAACGCTTATTGAACCTGAATAGACGCTATATCTGAGAAAAAAAGCACTCAACGTCGCCTAAGTTTCAAACAGCAGCCAAGCACATGGCTTATCACGAAGCGCTTCGTTCCGCGCGGCCGTCGAAACCAGTGCGGCGCGTCAGCCCGCGATTCTTGACAGATGTTGCAGTTGTCGGTTGGGCATATGGTCTGCGCTTGGTTCACGGCAGTCAGCTTGAAGAGAAGATGACACACACATGAGCAAATCGTTCGCTCCACTGTCATTGAGTGGTACTGTACTGTAACCTCCAGATCGCAGTGGGCTGCGCGGCGCGCGAAATGGGCCGAGTGAACTGGTTTTCGAGTAAAGCGCGGAATGGACGTTCCCCAACACAAAGCGCACGGTCTAGTCTATTTTGATGGATCGAGCCTTGACGGATTGGATTTATTCAGAAGTAGTCTCAAAGTTAATAATCTAATTCGGTTCAGAGAACGAATAGCTTGGCACCTAAAAGAATTCTGTTATAAGACATCGAGCCACGGAATTCCAATGTTGGGACAAGCGCCGAATATGGCGTACAGGTACATAGTTTTACTAATGTGTATCGACTGTACTAATATCAAAGTGGGATGGGGCACATGTGTTTTTTAGAGTTGTGTGGATTATGCTGCTATCCGGATGTGCCTTCACCTTTGTATACCAAGCGATCGCCGTAGTCGATAAGTATTACCGAATGGATAAAATTACTGACATCCAGCTGAAATTCGATACTGGTATTTTGGTTTTTCTCGTGAACAATGCTTCGCCTCATTAAATGCTGCTAGTCGTTGTGAGCTACAGAGATGCTCCAGGCACGGCTGCATCACAATCATGATGTAGATGAAGCGATGTTAGCTGCACACTGCCCCCTCCACCTGCAAACTTGCAAATGAAGAGGGGCCAGCGATTGTGCAGCTAAACACAGTTCAAAACGCCGCATTGCCCAACGCATCGCTTCACATCTTATTGTGTAGTGGCCCAACCTAGCATCATCTAAAGAAGTAAGGGTGTGAGAAGTGAATTGGAATGCGTTCTAGCATGGGCGTAAAATTTCTCGCAAACATTGATTTCAGCACCGTTTCCTGCAATAACCCTATGCAATCTCAATCCGTATAAAGACAGCAGAATACGAGACGAGGAAAGCGTTCGAAAAATTGTAAGTAGTAATGTCAGTCAGATATGATGGCTATGAGAAATCTACCAGTGGCTGCTTTCAGAGTCCACCGGCCGGAAGCGGCGCTATCCACTTGTTCACAAACGGAATGTTAGCCGATACCGCAGGCCAAATGACTAATTTCTCCAAAAGCGGTCGCTGAAAGGCCTTCAATGCCGAGAAAATAGTCATTCGGCCTGCAGTATCGATCAACATGCAGTTCATAAACAAGTAGCAAGCGCTGCCCGCAGCCAGCACGCGCGCGCTGGAGGGGCCCGCCAGCGGACTCTGAACGCAGCCATAGGAGAGACGTCTAGAATTCAATCATTATACAATACGCTCGCATCTGTCTGAACATACATACATACATACATACATACATACATACATACATACATACATACATACATACATACATACAATAATATATATATATATATGTAAAGCCACACAGATACACAGGTAGAATACTTCACATAAGGCAAGAACTTTCACTGCGTCCTCAAGGCTACTTTTACCGCTCTATGAAAAGCCGGGAAGTCAGACAGGCAATTCTCGATACTCATTTTTCTATTTGGTTCTAATTTCCGGTCCTTATGCAGCCCATTCCGAACCCATTTCTCACCCTTCCAGACCACACCAATGTCATGTACGATCTTCTGATTCAGTTATGTTACCTGCGAACTTATTACCTCTTCTTCTAATCGATATTGGCGAAGACACCATATAATCTCATCTAATCTCCAAAATTCACCTATTTTTATTGATAGGAATTCTATATTCTAGATTATTCTTGGAGATTGACAATTGTTCATTGAGCTTAAACATGTCTTCATTCAGCTGGAAGTCTTCGAAAAAATAATGAGAAAAGCGGCGAACACCGATCAATCATTGGAAGATTTGGAGAAAGCCGTCGAAAAGGCTAAAACTCTATTGCCTCCAGACTACAGTGAAAGAAAAATTAGGGATACAGGGGGCAAAGGAACATTTGAGCCGGTCAGATCGTTGAGAGTATGTCCAGGACTTATAATACTTGGTAAACGCAACCAATATACTTTCAGGCCAATTCAGTTTGCGTATGCGAAGACGACAACTGCGAGGCCGATGCTCCAAAGGTAGGCACAACTTATCTATACTGCTTATGGTTTGCTTGAATGTGCAGTTCACAATAATTCTGAGGTACCCTTTTTATTTTTAAGTCGAAAAGCGGGTGTTGGTGGAGAATAGAGCATCGGTAGCGAACAAAGCAAGATAATTCGTCGACTTAGCGGAAAACAAAGCTTTCTAAAGTAGTAAAGATAAAAGTTGCACGAGATTACTGTGGCGGAAATGGCATGGAAGAGGTATTCGGACGAGCTTCAGTGGTGCAGTTGTATAAACAGCTCCCCACATTGAGCCAAAAATGTTCAAGACTGCCTTCCTTTGTCAGTGAGTCAGTAGTTGCTTGGTTCCCTGGCCTGCGTGCTCAAACAGCAATTGCTCGGCGAAATTCGTGGCGATTTGAACGATTATGGCGTTTACCAGTAGGGCGCGGGTTTGAAGTGGAGCAATCTTTATATTTTACTATGTAGTTTTGTAACAGGAAAGAAAAGTTAAGTAAAAGAGATAGGGAAGGGATGTTAGGAAAGCTTCTAGTGATATAGCATCTCATGATCATATTGATCTTCTTCACTTCAAACCTGTATTTCAATGTTAAACGTCAGGGTTGTCCAAATCGTCGCGATTTTGCCGTGCACCTCCGAACGGGCGAATATTCCGTCCCCCGGCTGTCCCTTGTGAGTGGTGCACCCTCCGCAGCGTCGTGAAACTCGCCCGCCTTTCGGTGCGGCATACAGTCAATACAATATTCGAACCCTAAAAAACATAAAAAACCGAGAGGGGAGTCCGAAATCCCTTCATTATTTTCTAGCCCATAAAGCAAGAGCAGCTTTCCCATGCAAACTAAGTAGTCGGTTAAAGACATCTCTTCAGGTTTTTGCATTAATCATTCAGCCATATACACGGGAAGAAATTCTGTCAGACACAGAACTTCTTTATTTTGAGGTCTAAAACTAGTCAATTATTATAAATAGAACTACGAGGGTTGCCTTTTATATTTCGGGATTTGGAAACACTAGTGCAGCAATCTAGCAACTGACACCACTATCGTAAAGTTTGACTATTTTGAGGTTCCGTTGCAAAATTTGGGCGCGATTTGTTTTGTTTACACTAAGTTATAAGATTTTGTTTCGGCCAAGTTATGGAGTTGAACCGTGGGCATTTTCGCGCGACAACTTTCGACATGGACTAACTCAACAGCAATGTATGGATGAACTCGGTTCAGTTTTTGGGGATGAAGCTCTATCCAGGATCAGTGTTTATCGATGGTACAGCGAGTTCACCCGGGGTCGTAGTTCACTCGAAGACGAATTTCGTGGAGGTCGTCCAAAATCAGTTGTCGTTCCGGAAACGGTTCATGCTGTGCACAAGCTAATACTGCAAGATCGTCATGCGACCTATCGTGAGATTGAGGCAATCTAAGCATTAGTGGGACTAGCTTGCATTCATTTTTGCATGTACATTTGACGGTAAAAAAATTTGTTGGCGTTGGATCCCACGCCACGACAATGCGAGCTCCCACACATCGGCTCAAACAACTGCATTTTCGAGCACTCAAAACAACCATTTGACAGGTCATCAGCCATGTAGCCCCCGGGTGACTTCTTCTCATCCCGTACGTAAAAAATAAAATGAGAGGTCAACGTTTTTCGACATCTGAAGAAGCCGTTAATGCGTTCAGAATCCATGTTTTAGAGTTACTCACATCAGTGTGGCTAAGTGCTTCGAAAATTGGTTCGAGCCTATGCAAAAGTGTATAGATCTTAATGTGGAGAATTTTGAAAGGCATTAAAGCGATTTTCAATAAATAGTATCCGTTCCTGTTTTCAAATCCCGAAATATAAAAGGCAGCCTACGTATCACCTCAGTGTGTATGGTTTGTTGGGGGGACTACGTTAGAGTTGGACTTTGTTTCTACGTGCGTCCGAGGACGCGCGCGGCAACTTGCGTGACGAAGTTCGTGGCGATTTGTAAGACTCTGACGCCAATTTTCGGGGTACAAACTCGAAGTGGAGTAGTTTAGTAGGGTCAGATAATCCCTCAAACCACTCTACTTCAAATTTGGGCCCCAATGATAGGCGCTGAAGTGGTTCAAATCATTACGGACTTCGCCGCGCAATTTGCCGCGTGCATCCCCGGACGCACGTAATGCCACATACCCGGTTTGTTGACACTGTAACAGGTGCGTGACCACATCAGAGCTCTTCACGCACGCACCAGTAGATTCAGCAGCACCACCAGCAAATCTCTTTACTATGGCAATGAAGGTCTGAGTTCTCTCACTGAAGGATCCCCAGCCAGTCAGTGACGAGTCTACGTAGGGCGTCCCCGGGCGGCGGATAGGGGAATTGATTGCCGGTCAGAAGTCACCGGTACTTGCTCAGAGACGCAGGTGGATTCGAGGGGTGGACTGCCTGATTCTGCTGTGCTGGTCGATATACCTGTTTCTTGCAGGTGTATCCAGGCATACGTGTGTGGAGTCTCTGTGGGTGCAATTGGTATCCTGTCCATTGACTCAGCCAAAATCTTAAATCTGAGTAACTGGGAAGCATCTGGGAGGCGATTCGGGGCCGCCTCCAAGAACAAGAACGAAGCCGCTCATCGAAGCTTCGGGATAGCCTGTTTAGACCCCGAAGTAAACCGAGCCCCACGTCAGAGCCTGGAAGCAGCACGTGGGTATCCGCTCGCCAAAACAGTGATACAATGAACCTCATTGCCCTGAACCTGAGGAAGCCCCCAATATGGCAGCGTTGGGGAGGACTGCTAGGGAGAGTCTGCTAAAATTTCAGGGTCAAAACAGGCTGGCCAAAGGAGGACTGAGATGGCGATCTGTACTTTCAACGCACGGACGCTTGCATCGGAAGTGTGTTTTGAAGACCTGATGATGCAAGCTGGGAAGATCAATTACGACGTCATCGGCTTGACCGAGACGAGAAGGCATCGCGCGCTGCACGCTGTATTTGAGACTGGAGAAGAAATGTTCCCTAGAACATGCGACAGCAGAGGCGTCGGTAACACAGGTGTCCTCGTCAATATGCACTTGGCCATGAAAATCGACTCGTACGAAGGCTCAACAATCCGAATCGGACGTTGACATTGAGAAGCGCTCATTGGCTTAACTCCAGCTCTAACCATCTTCGTTGCCTACGCACCAATATCGAGCTACTAAAAAGAGTTGGAAGCGTTCTATATGGATCTGGAGGGGCTCTAAAGAGATTACCACACCTTTCTCAAGGTCGTCTCGGTGAATTTAACGCGAAGATGGTCCCTCCCCGAAGAACGGCTGAAGGCTTCACAACGGGACTCTCGGAATGTAATGGAATGAGGGGGGGGGGGTGAAAGGCTGTCCGAATTTGTCATGTCGACCGACACCACCCATAGTAACTCGCGGTTTCAGAAGCCCTCTCATTTGAAGGAGCCAATGAAATAGACCACATCATCTTTAATCGGAGATTTTCCCTTACTGACGTGGATGTTGTTCCGAATCTAGATGGGATCGGACCATCGTCTCCTTCGCGCCAGGTTCTGTTTCTCAGTGCGGGGGAGAGAGCTATGATGTTGAGGAAACGAAGTCCCAAAACCTCCATCAACTGGGACCACTTCGCTTCCCTTGCGAGTGAATGGGAAGATTCCGTCGATGAAGAATACAACCGGCTCGTCGAACATCTTCATGATAGCGCTAGGGAAGCAGAGAGTCTACAAGTAGCCAAGTGAGGACTCTTTTTGAAAACTCTCGAGCTGATACGCTAGCGTGGAATCGCGCGAGCTACAGGCAATCATCAACATACGTTCGAACTTGCGAAGCTATGCAGAGAAGCGATAAAGGAAGATCTGAAAGAGAGAGGAGCAGCAGTTATGGACGAAGCCGCCGATGCCGGAAAGAACATTCGCAAAGACCGACCGAGCTTCGCCAATTACAAGGCCAAGATGACTTCCCTTCGTCGTCCTGACGAAACAGTTACTGCATCTCGAAGGGCAATGGGAAAGGTGTTCTACGACTTCCACTCTCACCTCTTCGACAGCCGGTCCACCTGCCTATCCACCTTTTCAGGCGCGTCGGATATGTCGCAAGCCCGTTCGTTCGCCAATTCGCGTCGGCCAAAAATTGTGCGGAGCCTGGTCTTGATAGGATCAAACCAGAAAATCTAAAGAGTCTTCTACCAATATCGTCAGAGCTCTGGCTAGGCTCCTCACGCGGTAACTATCGGAAGGCAAAGTGCCCACGTCGTGGAAAACTAGCAAGACTAATTTGGTGTATAAGATGGGAGTTCCAAACGATATTGGCAATTATCGCCCAATCTACCCGCTGTCTGTAATCTACAGGCTTTTTACGTGCGTCATCTTAAACAGAATTGTCAGAATATTAGATGAAGGTTAGCCATGCGTGCAAACAGTGTTTCGGAGAAGTTTCATTACAACCGATCATGTCCACATTCTTACAAGACTTAATGAAGTATCATGAGAGTACAGAATGCCGTTATTTCTTACGTTCATTGATTTGAAGAAAGTCTTTGACACAGTCGAGACAGAAGCCGTAATTGAAGCCCTGGGCAATCAGGGTGTTCCTACTCAGTGTATAGGGAAGCTTCGTGAGCTCTACGACAACTCCACCACCAGGATTTCACCACTCCACAAAGAAGCCACATCAACATGAAGAGAGGAGTGCGGCAGGGCAATACCATTTCACCCAACTTTTCAGTGCTGCTCTCGAGAATGCCACGCGCCATTCGGAAGGGAAGACTTGGAAGTGAAAGTCGACGACCGCTACCTACATCATGTCCGCTTTGCAGACGAAATCGTGCTCATAACACCGAACATCGAGCAGGCGCAACGGATGCTGGCTGAGATTGACAATGCTTGTGGAAAGATCGGTTTGAGACTGAACTTAATGAAGACGATGTTAATGAAAATCGGTTCTTACCTTATGCTCCCTTCATGCTAAACGAAACGAATATTTCCGAATGCTCTAGCCACGTGTATCTAGGTCGGGAAGTCAACATGATGAACGACCTAGCTCCGGAGCTGTGCAGAAGGAAACGCGCCGCGTAGGGAGCATTCAAGAATATGGAGGGAATTGTGAACAAGACAAAGAACATCCGGCTCCGCGCTAACCTTTTCGACACTGCTTTACTTCCTGCTTTGACGTACGCCTCGGAGACTTGGACTGTACGAAAGCAGGATGAGCATGCTGTCAGCGTTACTCAACGCGCTTTGGAAAGGACTATGCTCGGAATTTCCTTCGGAACATCAAAACGAACTCCAGGGCGGCCGCCAACAAGATGGTCAGACTTTTCTCGAAAGCTCTGAACGAAAGGAATGTCGATCCTAATGTCCCTGAAGCGTGGATTCATTGGACCACTCGGGCTCGTGACAGGGACGAATGGAGACGTTACTGGCGCTCGCTCGAAGAAATCGGCGATCAACGGGACGACAAGTGATACAGGTGACAGGTGATGGTAATGAGGCCCCTTCGAGATTAAGGATTCACTCCATAGGTCGACAATTTACTTGTCAAACGTTCAAAAAAAGAGTAACTTCAAAATGTTTCGATCCCAAGAACGCAGTCCTACCGTAAACGTGCGTAGTTGATCATTTTTTACTTGTCTTCTATAAGTTTCTATTTCTTCCATTATGATGGTAAGCATGATGTTATAGCGCGTCTCGTCCACGCCGCCGTAGGCTCGGCCGTCCACACGAGATAACCTCATTATATAGACGCGTGAATCGCACCACACCCACATTGTAACATTGTAATATTTCCTAGTAGTCATTACATTTGAGACAATTGTTCATTTTTACTCTGGCAGTGAGGAAGCGTACGTTTGTGCTGTTCGTTAACGAAGACCCGATTTCTTTTTTCAGACACCCACTGAAACGGACACTATGTGCATTTGCGCATTCGACCGACTCACACAGGACGCGTGGCCTTGTCATCCCAAGGTATTGTTGACCGAGTGGTTTCATTCGGGAGAGTCTTTAATGAAAGTGTCACCACGGGATTATCTCTAAAAGTTGTGGGTAATTATTGCCTTCCATGATGAATCAATGATCTGATGAACACTTACTATTGATCGTATTAGATTCCTCATTATTGAATCGTGTAAATGGAGAGCACCGCGTCCTCGGTCTATTAATGTCCTTATACCCTTTTGTCTGTTTATGCTCCAACCTGAAGGGGTTACTCCTCCCGATTATTATAGCAGTTCATTCAGGCTGTATGGCAGAACACAACATGCGATTTTTGCGACGACCATATGTTTTGTCAGAAGCATTCAAAAACTAAAGAACGTCGGAACTTGCCGTGCCTTTGTGGAGATGGCGGAGCGTTCTGCATGAAGTATGATCGGGTGCGTAAGCGTAAGACTACGATCGGGCTTGATAAATGTGAATACCATTATTCCAGATGGCGAAGTTACTAGATCTGTGGAATTTCTTCAGTGACGTGGGGCAAGCAACCGAGATCTCTGACGAGGAAATAGAAGCGCTAGGATTTGGAGTGAGCTTCTCATATTTTGATAATTTAAAAATGGAGTGATGAAAAAACCTGAAAATTTCATTAAGAACATGACCGATGAAGTAGCCATCGTCACTAAAGCTAAAGAGAACATCATCTTCGCAATGAGTGCTCTTAGCGAACAACAACGGTATGTGGATTCCAACTGCTCTCTTTGCAGAACCTCGGCATTTTTGCTATTGTACTGTGATTCTTCTGCCGACGGTTGTTAGGTGGAACTTCATTAGTGGCCTGACGTTTTGACGCTACTGTTTTTTTTTTTTGAAGGTCTAAACGTAGCCCAATGTTAAAGGCACAGTTCACGATAATTGACGAACGTCATTGGCCTTCCCGCCTCTCGATCGATGTCACGTCAGACGGTTAGACGAGTGTCGAGAAAATACAGATTGCAACTACTCGTTCTAGGACCCACACACAATCAGCTGATAAGGGAGTGATGAGGCCACGTTTTTCTCCCATTCTTTTTTCCTCTGTTGTTCTTTTTGCTGCTGCGATCCCTTATCTAATTTCCTACTCCTTGAGGCTGAGAAAGGCGAGCAACTTTCGCTGTTACTAGGGTTTTTGTGTTTACTTATGTTTATAAGTGAATGAATTTTTGCTTACCATAGTCTGCTATTAGCACCAGGACCCACAGGTACGCAGTGAGACACATCGTATAACTCGTCCGAACGCCCCACTCTTCTTCATTTTTCTGGTCTCATAGTCGTCCTGCGCCCTTTTTAACGGTTTTTCGAAGCCCTTTCTCACATTGGAAACACCGACTCAAGCAATTTCTCCACCTTCATCGCATCGCACTATTTTCGATCTTGTCGTCCACTTTTCGTCATAATCTGGATTACCCAAAATTATCGTGAACTGTGTCTTTAAGAGATGTCCTCCAATCGCCAAACTCCTCCTCTACCTAGCCTGATGGAAACAGAGAAACACAAACGAGGGAAATACACTCACGCAGCCCACCACCGCGCCACTCCGAGTCAGTTATGATTAGTAACCGAGATTTTAAGGTCTCCTCCACCACAACAAGAGTGGTTTACTAACAATAACTGACTCGGTGTGGTGCTGTTCCGCTTTTGCCGTGGTGAACTGAGTGAGTATATTTTCCTCATTTGTGCTTCTCCGTTTGTTCTCCCTAACGTCCACCAGAAACGCTAGGGAGAGGAGGCGTTTGGCGGTTTAGAGGACATCTCCTACACCTTGGGCCATGTTTAATATTCGCGTCGTCAGGCCAGTAATCAAACTAACAACACTAACACTAACATCTTCGTCGGCAGAAAAATCACAATACAATAATGGTACTAATGGTAATAATGGTAATATATGACTTAGAAAGGGTGCCCGTGATGAACTATGTAATTAATTAGCAATGGAGATGGTCAGCAAGAATGAAGTCAAATGGATAAGTGAAATATATGCGTAGGGGTCCTCGTACTGGAAGCTTTTGCTTGCTGATAAAATTTTGGAGGCACAATTCACTAGAAATTGGTATCTAATATTCCTCCCTGGAATGAACCTGTGAACCCGAAGGATGGCAAAAGGATGCTGTCGTGTCGAATCGAAAATTTACTTACCATTAGATAGGGCTAATGAAGCCCTGATTGCGGCTTCGCCGGCGTACACAGGGGAACCGGTCGTTTGGCGCGATGAGCGGGGTCGCGCCGCCCATTTGAAGCGGCGCGACTCCGCCCATCGCCCCTTCAACTCATNATGAGTTGAAGGGGCGATGGGCGGAGTCGCGCCGCCTCAAATGAGCGGCGCGACCCCGCCCATCGCGCCAAACGACATACACCCGTACACAGTCAAAGACGAACGAGTACTGTAGAGTTTCCCCATTCGCACCGGGACGCATGCGGTGTACGCAGGATGCTTACTACAGTCAGCTGTGCGCAACGGTTAGAAATTAGATACCCCAAAAATCGTCGTGAACTGCGCCTATAATGTGGGTTTTACAGGTCCCCATCTTTGAAAACCGTTGTATTTTTTTTTTCTTCGGAAACATATCCCAGTGAGTTGCAACTCTCATTTGACGAAATCTTTTGATGCAGTTCTGTTGTTCATTTGGCGTTTGGCTTTTAAACAAGCTATCGCACTTTTCGCCATTTCATCCGAACTGTATTGTTACAAGCTGACCATTATCGCCTTCGTTGCATTCTTACTACCACACATAGTTTATCTCGTACCGCGTTTATCAGCCGACAAACTAGCTGCCGAGCATAGGGTTCGGAACAGAAAAAGAGTTAACACGCGATCGTTTTAGGAGAGAAATGTCGCAGGCGAAACACAATCTCATCCACAAGTGCTCATTCAATGGCAAACCGTGTGATATTGACAGGTATCTTAGAGCATAACTACTTGAATGAATAAGTGAACAGTTGACGTTAGATTGACTAGATTGTGTGTTACGACAAGGTATCGCAGCGTCAAAATAAGTTAAGGGAAATCACAAGAAGGGGTAGTGTTTGTTTTCGATGGTGATGAGAGAGCATAAAAAGAGGATATGTTGCTCTGCGAATGACCTGGAAAATGCTTTACCCAGAGGAACTTTGCAAACACATTTAGCTGATGTTTGTGCTGCAAAGAGCTGAAGGAACATGTCCACTGCACGGCAAAAGGCAGCCGACACAGCAAGAAAACGTTTTTATAGTTGAGCATCCTTCATACAACCTAATGGATTTCGAGCAGCCTAGCCCGACCTTACGCCTTATGAAAAGGTGCATTCATAGTGTGACACCGACGTTTACTAAAGTCCGAAATTAGTATGGTCCCATAGGTTTACGCATTAATACAGACATGCATTCACAGCATGTTTCTTATTTTTCAAAGCAAGGTTTTCAAAAAAGATAACTCTTCATTCCTGTTCTAATCAAGCAATAACATTTCTATGCCAACGTCTTCCATCTTTTTACACGTCGTTGTTGCCGGCGCCGGCAGCCTTCAGAAGATCGACGTGCGATTCCATCGTCAAGGAAATGAAGTCACGACGCACAATGTGGGCGAAGTCAAATCTTGAAGTCACACTTACAAACAAATGAGAGACATTCATCTTGATCGCAGTGGCGGGTGAATTGAAAAATGAAATCCGCACAGAAAATTAGCGCAGCTTGGCTTTGTCACAGAAACAAAAAATGCAGTACGGATTTTTGGCTCTTACAGCAACTTCACGGTGAAATAAATGCGATGAATGCAAAATTTCAAATGCAGCATATTTCGTTTCACGGTTACGTGACTACTTAAACTTCCTCTGCGTCCCTGACACCGAATGGTTAGGACGCAGAGAAAATTACCCAGGGTGAAAGACCGGTGTAAGTAGTGGGGGTCCCATTGGTCAGACGAACACAGCAGTTAAAGACTGGAGTAAAGTGATGTCCGACAGACGGGGGCACAAAAATAGCTGCGGTCGCCACAATGAAAGGGACCGAGTTCAAGTAATTCCTAGGCCTTTCACCCACGAGCACTCGCTCAGGTGTGATTCGAGCTGCGCGCGGCAATCTGTGCGGCAAAATTCATAGCGATTCTGACGACTTCAGCGCCTATTATTGAGGCCCAAATTTGTGTTCAAATTCGAAGCTGCGCCCGCAAATTGCCGCGCGCAGCTTGAATCGCACGAACGTACCGTCCCTCCACTAGCTCGAGCCAGGAACCGTAGCCGGATTACTGTAGGAGCCGAGTGGCAGATTTACTTTTCGTTTCTGTCTTCGTCGCTTCGCCATGCGAATCGATTGAAGCGTCCTTTTTTAACTCAGAGACTTCGCTATTATCTCGGATCCAACTTTTGGTAACTGTTTCACCTTCAATCACAACCGCTCTGATATTAAAAGCAGTCTTCGAGCGGGTCCGATGCACGGTAAGTAAGTTTGCTAAAACGAGTCGTCTAAAATCCATTTCTTCTATTTCAAGGCTTACGTGTTATGCTATTCGTTAATGCTTCCGATTATCTACCAACTTCTGAAGCGGTCGGTGTCCGTCTCACTATCCATGACAAAAACGAGTTTCCTTTTCCAGTGAGCGATTACAATTTCATTCAAAGTGAAGACGAGTTTTTTTTTTGTAAAGCACAAAAAAAAACAAGCTTTTTGGCAGTAAATAATTTGACAAAAATTAATTGGTTACCAACAACGCAGGACACATTTGGCTACAGCGCACCGACCGGCTACATCTCATCTTTTGGGATGCGAATGGTGATTTTTTTTGCTACGTGAAATGTCGAGGCATGTTCATGCCAGATATATCTAATTACAGAAGAAAATGTCTCGCCTCCCGGCACCCTACGGGGACTGTATTGCGGATGGGGGCACATCAAATTACATATACACAGGCTATGCGTACTCCACAGAGGTGGGAAACCAATTTTACTATGCGCAGTATATTGGATGCAAGTTCAGGGATGTTATCGTACCTGCTTTCAACAGCTGACTATCGACCGTTGCGGTTGCGGAGATCCCCGTTTCCCGTCTATCGGCGACCATAAACTCTGTGAAGTATTTAATAAAGAGCATAGTAAGTTATTTAGATGGTCATTCGAAAGTGTTTTACTGAGATTTTTATCATCTCTGCTACAGAACATGCAATTCGTCGTTCCTGTATTCAATTATTGTAAAGTGTACCGTTTTCAGGAGCGTGTCTTGAACAGAGTACGCATGAACTTGGTGATATTCATGGATCATTCAAATGCAGGTACCAAGACATAGCTTTATAGTAATTTTCCTCATTATTTTGAACCGCAGACGTCACTCATTAGCTTTCTGTTATATTATTGCCAAATCCACTCAGCTCTTACCTCTTTCATGTCTCACACGACCAACTTCCTTCATCTCCTGCTGTGGCTGCTTTCATAGGCTGCTTTCATAGTCCGCCGGC